>BJCM01001169.1:0-13491 GCA_018326385.1 Flaveria bidentis | reverse complement strand
AATAATCCAATTAATCGAACATAAACGATCGTATATCTATCCTAAACGTTTACCACTTCCAATTTCACATGAAACACACACAAACATCGAGTTCGACCATCACCCCCATTCGCGACCTGCAACATAGTCGATATCCACGTTCCAAGCAACTTAGATCAAAATTGATAAGGGGCTCTTACTCTCTGTTACCTAAGGATGCTACACACTCAAGGAATTTGTTTATGATCAACTCTATCATCACAAACCCACCTCCACCCGTCGCGACGCGTTCTTAAGCCCATGATTAACAATTCAAACTCGATACTGTAAGTTACACATATCATTGTACTCGGTTTAACATGGGGAAACAAAGCCCTAATGTTAATTTGGTTAACATATCCGAATTGTTGTTCAATTTGACACAATTCCATTCTAGGGTTCTTGAGTAATTTGGGGTTTCTTTAATTAATAGATTTATTAATTTATTTTGAATCTTAAGCAGATATGGGCTATAGCCCAACTGGTAACTCGTGAATCCAATAGACAAGAGGTCCCGGGTTCGAACCGAGCCTCTGCCATTTTTGTTTTTAATTAGTTTTTTTGTATAATTTATAATTCAAAAAAGTAATATTATATTAATAAATTACAATTAAAATTATTTTGTTAATTAAAATATTTAAGAAAATATCAAGTTAATTTTTAAAGGTTTAAACACTTATAATTCTTAGATTTAAGTAATATTTTTAGAATAATAAGTTATAAAAAATATTACTAAGTCATTTATGATATAAATATATTATGGTTTAATGATTATTTAAATAATTAATTATGCAAATAATTATGTAGATGATTATTTAAATAATTAATTATTCAATGATTTATTTAACCATGTTAAATCATAAATAGTTAATAAATTTACTCGTTAACTTTTATTTACTTTATTCTTATTTTTTAAGGGTTTTGTAATATAAAACATTTATGCTAAATCATTTTAAAAGCCAAAACGTTGTAAAATCATTTTAAATAATTTAAACGTCATTTAAATAAGTATTTAATTAATTCTTCTTAACAAGCTTTAAATAATTAATTATTAAATTAATTAGTTCTTTTCACATATTATAATTTTATTAAATCAATAACTTAAATTGTTAAGACGTTTTTTTAACTATTTTTAAACTTAACTGAATTATTTTATCTTTATTAAACCAAAAACGATTTATTATTTTTCTTAATTAATTAAACCCCTAAATTTCCAATTGAAACCCTAATTTACGTTTATTCGTTAATATTACCTTTAAACTTAATCTTGGAATATATATACGTTAGGTATCTTCTAAAAAGGAATTGTTAGAGCATCGTTAATTTCTTACTATCATCTTATTTATTTCATGTGAGTTTTCTCGCCCCCTTTTTATGTTTTTCACACTATTTTGGGGAGAAACATGATACATTACATCGTACACTTATAAACGTTTGAGACTTGTAAAACACTTGCAATTCATCTTTATATATTTTGTCATGGTTATTTGTGTGTTGTAAGTGATTATATGAGATACATAGTTTGTTTACAATCATTAACTATTGCTAGCCTGGCGACGTCTTAGATCTTTTGGCATGACAAGCCTGTTTGGTGTTAAAGTCGATGTATTGCCGACTCCTGATGACGTATGCTTGTTCATCATGGGAACCAAATGCACTTAGCCAATCTTATATACTTGTAATCAAGTCGAGTTTGGTTGTAACGATATGTGTTCTATAACCTTACTAACTTATGACCTATGACATGAATTGCTACTTGTAACCTTGTTATATTATGTATGAAAACTTTGGAAACTCACAAACTATTTTTAGTTGACCTTTTATTTTTATCATGTTTCAGGTTTACTTCTTGAAGATCTTCTTGTGCTCATATAGGACTTGGACCTAGTTTAAATTGAAAGACTTATGTTTTTGGTTGTATTTTGATTGTTATGTTATTATTTTATTTGTCTTGTAATGTTTATTGAATAATGATATTTAATATTATTTCAACTTAATTAGTTCCATGAGCTATGAGCAATCGTCTCCCATTCGTCCGCCTCGATGATTCCGCCGTCGGTCGGGGTGTGACAATTATTACTGTTATTATTATTGTTATTATTACTGTTATTATTATTATTATTACTATTATTATTATTAGTATTATTATTATTAGAGTATTTGGTATTATATAGTTAAGTATTCAAATAAGAAAATACTTATTAATAAATGTAAATGTTAATTTAAAGTATTATAAATTATAAATAAAATAATATATAATGTAGTTAATCAAACAATCTCACATCATTAAATAATGTATTAATAACATGCATTAATTAATGTATTAATTAGAAAAAGCTTATTAAATTAGAGGACAAATAAATAATTATATAGAACACTTGTACATAATTATTAAAAAGTTGTATTAGGTGTCTTAATTTTTTTCTTGTCAAATTTCTTTTGTTTTCAAACTTGGATCGTATCGGTTGGTCGAATCGGTCAGATCGGGATTCGGATTCAGACCAGTTTGATTCACCCAAAATCGTTTTGATTTCAAGGAACGGGCCGATTCGAACCGGGAATCAAAAACCGGGTTGGACCGAATTTTAATTTATTTTGTTTTTTGAATTTTAATGAGTTTAACGGATGGTTGAAACTATGAAGTAGAGTGTTAAACATAAGATTATTATTGAGTTTTATATATAACTATAAACTACACATATTAAACATTTATATTGAATTATACATATATAACTATATGTCTAATATACACATATATAATCATGACATCCAGTTTTTAAATCTAGTCCGACTGGTTCGACTAGTCGACCAATAAAGTGTGACAGGTTCACCATCTGATCCGGTTTGAAAAACATTACAAAACACACTTGTTTTCGAAAGTTTTGTTTATATAGTAGTATAGATAACGACATTTGTAAGGGTGGTACGAACACCAACACCATGAGCTCACGACAAAGCCTGGTGGCGAGCAGCACCATCGCTACTACCCCTTCACACCACATTTTTTTCTTTTTCACAACATGTACTCACCACCCCATATGACTGTTGCTTGTGTGTGTGGTCTGGTGGTATAGTGCAACATGGTGTCGTGACACCCCCACCACCAAATTTGAGTGTAGGTGTGGTCTAACGTAACAAATTATGTTGCTGATGTGGTGAGATGGCCTCCTCCATCCTAACTACCCAATGACACTCCGTGAATATTCACTCATATATCATTGACCAAAAGGCCATTAGAAAGTATCTTGGTTATCTAGGTTATCCAAGCATAACTTAGTGGTCTAATGGTATGTTCCCTGCCTTTATAAAAATGGTGTCGAAGTATAAGATATAATTGAATTATGTGGTAAAATTTGTTGTCAAAAAAAATCTAAGTCGTTCAGTTATTTTTTTAAGTAGTATATATCATATTCAAAACACTACTTATAAGTGATACATATGGTTCCTAGCGTTCTTGATATGTTTTTGATTTTGAAACACACATCCTTCATCTTAGCCTATCAATTATTAATTTATATATAGGGAGAGAATTAAAAAGTTTAATGTATAAAATGATTGTATGGTTTAAAACGTATGAAGTATCGAAAAGCATATCTATGAAAACAATGGTTGGAATTATAGACGATTCTCACGTTATTAATTATTCACGCATGAAAGGGTTTGGCGGCCAAGGTAAAAACTAGACAATTGTGAACTTTTTTCAAGTTCTAGTACTTTTCAACCGTAAATAATTTTTTATATGATATTATATTTTTTAAATACACCATTTGCTTAATTTTTCTCTAAAAAATATTTTTTTAATGTCATTATAACATTTAAGATTATGTTTGCACGTATATACACATACATATAAGTTTTGTAATTATATATATAACTTCCGTAAACTATACTAAATGATGAATGAATAACTAAAGGGTGACAATAGTGCATTCTCAACTTTTTTTCACTGACTAAACACTCTACTTAATTTTAGACAAATATATTAATAACTAGGATAACGCCCCGCGCATTGTGACAGGATTATCTTTGTCCTGTGAAGTTTAGGTGTGAATTTTAGGCTAACATTAGATACATACAATGTTGTAACATGTGTCGCAAAGGTCAGGCTATCTAACAAAGTTTTTAGTTGGCTATAAAAGTTGACGGACATGTAGTTATTTACATGGCATACAAAAGAATAAATAAGTGTCATATAGACGGCTTTGTAACATGGTTTACAGAATAAATAAGTGTCAGCTAAAAATCTCTAACTACATAACTGTACTAAAGCTTTTATAGCTAACATGATTTATCCGTGGATATGATCATGTCTACACGCTACCTAAAAATCTCTAACAATTATCATGCGTCTTTAAAAGCTCTTATCATTGATCATATCCACAGATAAATCTTCTCATCCCATGTCAGCTTTGGTCTATCTCGACTCCTTTTCTTCTCCGTCGGGAGGGTGGGAAAATCCCGACCCCGAGTGGAAAAAGACACCCCTGTGGTGGAGAACTTGATAGTCATTTTTATTATCACCAACCTAGTGAAAATCATTGGGCTTCAACAGGAGCCGCCTTTCATCTGTCGAGCGTTACCCAACTTTTTCTTAACGGCTATTAGACTGTTACACATAAAAAAACACTTTAAATATCTCTCAAACATACATTTTTTACACATTACTTTTACTTTGTAAACTATGTACTCTTTAAACAATATGAAATCATAATCCTGATCGTCTAGAAAAAACAACCACATTATATAAGTTTTGTCAAAAACTCAAATCTCACAATCACCTTCTCAACTATTAAACTCATTCGACACCACAACATATTATCCGGAATTTCAACCGCCACCCTGCAACAAACATATACTTTCCAATGTCACAACCTTACTCAAATAACTTTTAAGACAATCGTTGTGAGAACTCTGATTCTAGTGAAAGTTTATTTTAATTTTGCATTTTAATTAATTAATTATAAATAAGAAATATTAATACAAATTCAATAAATTAATTAACTTGATAAAAATTTAGACGGCTTGTAGAACTGGAAAATTTAAAGAAAAACTATGAAAAATGATAAAATTAATGTGATGCGTATGTCTCTTCGAGAAAACTAAAAAAACATTATCACTTCATTTTCTTGCATGTGTTGTCAACTGCATCTCTAAAACAAAAATATTAAAAACCATTAAATTATATATATCAATCATAATGGTGATTAAATTCAAGCATATATGAATATAGAATCGGTAACTGTCATAAGATTGTATATATTTTTTTAAAGACAAACCATTTTACTTCTACTCTTGCTTGGGTTTATATCTAAAATGTTTCTCACTTTACTAACATGAAAACTTGTAAATATTATTTCAACTGATCAAAACTGGCCATAGATTCAATTATGAGAATTTATTTGTACAGATGAAAAATGTTAGGTTGAATAGAATGTGTGGCGTGTGGGATAAGTACGTGTTCTAGTAAATGCTTTG
The DNA here is from genome assembly GCA_018326385.1 of Flaveria bidentis. Lineage (NCBI taxonomy): Eukaryota > Viridiplantae > Streptophyta > Magnoliopsida > Asterales > Asteraceae > Flaveria > Flaveria bidentis. Next base: position 7,998 of record BJCM01001169.1, on the reverse strand, counting down.
CATAGAGAATCGCAATGAATGTGTTATTGATTGGAATGTGTCGGTTAGGGCAACAGGAGACTTCAACACCTTTTATCAATCTCACCCTCTACTATGCATGAAAACCGAACCGGACCAGTCGGTTCGACCGGTTGGACTGGGAACCGGACTCCAATTCGGTCCGGTTCGGTGCTTAAACCCATTTTAATGTTAAACTAGGGTCAGACCGGTTGAATCGGTCGAACCGGCGGTCGGATGGGGAACCAGACCGGTTGAACTGGTTTTTTATATACGTTTTTTTATTTTTTTGTAATTTTCACATATATTTATAAAAAATAATTATAATTTTATCCGGTTTTTATACGGAACCGGTCCGACAATCGGACCGTTAAGCGTCCGGTTCACTATCCGGTCCGGTTTTAAAAACATTGCTAGTATGTTCCTTGAGTGTGTTTGTTATTAAATTTTTTTATAAAAATGTTTTTAAATTATTTAGAATAATTGTAAGTAGTTATGATGAAGAATGACAAAACGTTATTGTTTATTTGTATATTTAATAAGATATTATTTATTTATATTAACTTTTTAATATTTTTTAAAGTATTTTTGAGCAAAAGAGAGAAATAATAATAATAAAATTATAAGAAAGATAAATTAATTATAAATAAGATAAAAAATATTGATTTTTATGTAGTTATATGATTGATGATAAGAAAGCTAATGTCAATGATCTCATCAACGCTTTGCGTTAATATTTTCATCTTATATGTAACCGGCCAGATTTATTTTAAATATAATTATGTGGTATTTAGATGTAAAAACTTCACTGTTATAAAACAATTTATTGATTATTTATATTGTAATCAAAGGCCGTGCGACGTAAGAAACATGATTTTCTTTATATGTTAATTTAGGGTTATGTTCGATCAAGTCGATCTTATTTTATGTGATTAAAGGTTGGTAGATGATAGGTGTAAATTTGTAAGTAAGATTAAAAGGTTTGTGTCATTTGTTCCGAAAGAAATTTGATTATATCTCGTAATATCAAATATGAAGTTTGTTCTTTTGAAAAAATATGTGATGTTGATATAGATCGTACGTTGATCAAACATCTCAATATATTCATAAACGTATTGTGAACTTGAACTCTACTAAGAACACTCTACTGAAAAATTATCCAATGTTGATATATATGGATCATACGTCTTCATTTTCTTGAATCATTGATCAATAAAAAAGTTATGGAACGTATTGCGAAATTGAACTCCACCTATAATACTCTAACAAACTCTTAAAACTTATTAGGATCTGTTTGGTATGAGGTAATGAAATAAACGATGGAGTGAAATGAATGAGAGAATAAAATGGATGTGGGAATGAAATGTTATATATTTTAGTGTAATTAGATTGAGTAATGACCAATGTGATCATAATATTCATAAAAAAGTTAGGAGGTGCGGAGTGCATGCTTGTTTGAGTTTATTATGATCTTTGATATTAAAATCTTCTTAGGTGCGAAGCCTCTAAACAACGGGGGTCCGGGGGCAACGCCCCTGAAAGCGGGTCAAAGGGGCGCCAACAGGTGGCGGACTCTCAAGTTTTCAAATTATTGATAATTTTATAACAATTTCTCTACATGAAATAAATCATTACATTTCATTGTCTTGTTTGGTTACCTTTAAATAATAAATTAATCATTACTTTGTGTTATTTGTTAAGTATGAAAAAACGAAGTGATAAAATGTAAAAGTAATTATGGGGGTGATGGCGAGTGATAGTGGTGGGTGGTGGTGGTTTCCAACGGCCGTGCTGGCCAGCGGTGGTTTCCGAAAACGGCGGTGTCCAGCGGTGGTTTCCAGCGGCAGAGGTGGCCGGAGGTGGTTGGCAGCGCCGTAGGTGGCCGATGGTGGTTGATAGGTGGCCGGTGGTTGGCGGAAACAACGATGGCCTGTGGTTGGCGGCAATGACGGTGGCCCGTGGCGGTGGTTGTATGTAACAAGCGATCTTGGCGGCCGGTGATGGTTGTTGTGGTGGGTGAGTGGGTGGTGTTGGTGATGAATAATAGAAGAAGGGATTGAATGGATTTAAGGAAATATAATTAAATATGTAATGATTCATTTCATTATCTTTACCAACCAAACATGTATTTATTTATCCACCATCAATGGTGCATTACATTAATCTGCCCCTTTATTATCGCGTAACAAACACTACCTTTTGTTATTCTTACTTTCTCATGTGTTGATCCTCCTTTCAATTTCTGTCCATATCGTAACCTCAAGTACGTGTAGCTTCCAATATACTATTTTACGAACAAAATATTAATAAGAGAATGAAAAAAATAATCCTTATGAACACAAGGTGTGAGCCTGTGAGGTGGAATTGTGGTGACTAATTTTACGTTTTTTATTACCAGTTATTTATGCCTTGCGAGGTTTATGATTTTTAGGGTGGGGGCCGCTCATGCCGTAACTCCACGACAGTGGGCAGCGTCGAGTGGCAACACCGTTGCTGGTCCCCATACCGTGATGTTTGGCGGTTTCAGGGCATCTCCACGCCGGGACAATGTGGATGTTTTCTCTCCATTTTGAAGCATGTGTTTCCCACGCCCGCATCCCCCCGTTGTGAGCCCCCTCCCTCACATGACATGGTGTTGTTTGATGTGGTATGATGTGACGTGACATAACAATTTGTGATTGATGAATATGTGACGTAGTGTGGTGTAGTGTGATGTAGTGTGGTGTGTATGATATGACATCCCATCTCCCTTAGCCCTTACTAAAATATTGGGACAAGTATTTCCTTTTTTTTATTTTTAAATTTTGGTTTGAACCCAAATCAAGGTGCAAAATTTAATTGGTGTGTATGATGTGGATGTTCCCATCCCCTTAGCCCTTTTACTAAAATATTAGGACAAGTATTTTTTTTTTTTTACTTTTTTTATTTTGGTTTGAATCCAAATCAAGGTGCCAATTTTAAGTGAGACTCGATCGTAGATGAGATGTGTATGACACGCATATTTATCTACGTGGGACTTGTTCGAGTTCGACTCTAAACACCTTCAAATTTGATTCTTATTCCATTTCTTCTATTTCTTTACAAATTTGATGTTTTTAATCATTTTCGTATTGTCTCTGACGCTAAGTTTATTTGTCATCTCTTTGTAATATATAATATATTCGTAATCCATGTTCAATTCCACATTATCAACTGCAACTTCAAACCTTGAAACGGATTCTTATATATAAATTGAAATATTGGTAAACATTGATTCGACCCAACTATTGGTTGATGTTGTTATTGCAACCGATGTGGTTGATGTTGTGCCTAGCGATGTGATTTTTCTATTTGTTGTTTTTCTAACCACCCTCGTTCCCCTACACGCATAGTAGTTACCGATTTATTAGCGATGATGATATGGGGATATTCAGTGATTTGGTGTTACTTTTTTATGTGAAGATTATCTCTAGTGCTTCATTTGAGAATGGTTTTCAATTTTTTATTCTTACATCCCAAGATGTTTGATGTTGATGATGGTGATTGTGCGGTGGATGGTTAACTTCTATCATATGAAACTGTTTTGGGTTTTCTATTTGTTTATGAACTATTGTGTTATATGTTGGTTTACACCCTAGTAAGTTTGAAATAACAGTCAATATACCTTTTATTGTGAGACTATAAAAGTTTTATGTTAATAAAGATCTTTGTTCTTTTATTAAAACTCACTTTTTTTAAAAAAATTTTAAAAAAATTTGATTTATATATAGTATTGTATGATAACGTAATATTATAGTGCAATAGTTATTTAAAACCAACGTATTAAAGTTAAAGTGTTACATAAAAACAAAGTTAAAGTGTTACATAAAAACAAACTACGTTAATATAAAGAAGTTAAGAATTTCAAATTTAGAGTAGACCATTAGAGAAATTAAGAGTTGAGAAAGAATTACCATTTTATTTAATTTATTTTTTTATTTTTATTATAATTTAGAATATCAACTCACACAACTATCTATGTTTCTAATTTTAAATCAAAATAAATTTACACCAACTCGCTATAAAGAGAACTCGAATGATCAACCTAAAAAAGTTTCTCCGTCTTAAGCTCAATAGATTTGTTATTACACCCAACTCCACTCTTTACATTTTTTATTTTATGTTTCTTTAATAGCAAATAAACATCACTGTTTCAAAAAAATAAGTATTATTTTAATCAGATCTACTTATCTATTTCCCAATTATGATTGTATCTTCAATACTGTTTATAAGAATACCACAACTTCAAAAAAAAACTAGATTAAATCCAAAGAATTTTTACTTCAAACGAGGAACGCAAAAACTCTCCAAGACCCCCACTTTGCAATTTATATATAGAAATGTAGAAATAAAGAATGACCATAGTGAGCCTAAAGCTTTACTTTACAAAGTAATGATTGGGCCCCACCCACTTTCCTTTAGAAAAAACGTGTAAAATAATATTTTGGGCCGTTGGAGGTCTAAAAAGTAAAACATCTTTATAAAAGTCTTTTACATATATCATATATGTGTTTTATATTTTGTTGAGTGTTTTCAGTTTTATTTCAAAATTAAATACACCTTAAAGTTTAAGTAATCAAACTTTGGTCGAATTTTTTCAAAAAATCAATTAAAAGATTAATCAATTATATGTAGTTTCGTTTTGTTTAAATTTTTGTGATTAATTTTCAGATATTTATGTTATGATACAAAAAAATAATAGTAAAGTGTAAAAAATATATGTTATAAAATATAAAGTAATTTATAGTCAATATTTGTATAAAAGAAAATATGTTAAAAATGGATGTTAGTCTTAGTTTATATATAAACACCATAAAAACAAATTTGTTTTTTACATATTTACCGTGTTTACCTATAAATTAATGTTATTATATCTTTGTGAAAGAAATATATTTAAAAATTAATAACAATATCTTTATATTATAATTAATTTTAAAGAGTAGCTCTTAGCTATCATTGTTAATTAATAATATTTATTATTATATACTTTAAAAATCATTTTGTACAATAGAATAATTCTGTTGTCTTCAGATTTGCCACAAAAAGTTTGCCTTCTTATAAATTTGCTACAAAAGTTTCATAGGTTAAGTTTCTTTAAATGTCATTTTCACCACTCATACTATATATAATTTATGCTCTTAAACTCTTTTCATTTTCTGATAATTTCATTTGTATGTAATAAATTTCGCAAAACAAAATGTGCTGCAGTTTTTGTTTTTTCTCAACTTTCATTATAAATTTTTGAAGACAGATTTGTATTCAAAATCGAGTCTTTTTCGGTTACAAGGAGTGCAGTTACCTTTGCGGCATCGTGTCGAATCAAACTACTTATCAGATTTTACGATATTCGTTTTTATGGTTTTTCACAAGCGAATATTTTAACAATTAAACTCACACCGTATACGCTGGGGAAACTAATATAGGTTAAAATGAAATACAGTCATCTAAACATGATCCTCAAATTAAGCAATATCAAAATAGAACTTCAAAAATTAATTTATGTAATGAAAAACCAATTACCAGACGTGTTCACTAATCCAAAAGAATGATTAAGTCACATTAACCTATTGCTAAAGCTCTAATCAATTTTAGTGTCGTAGAAGAATAACTACGTATTGATATAATGAGTCTAGTGCACACTTAATGCATGGTAGACCAATCATTCCTAAATAACACAATCCTTGAAATAAATACGATCAAATAATGAAGATGGTCAAGTCAACAAAGCAATAATGCTAGAAAAGAAATCTAGTGAAGTGACACTATACATGATGATTGTTGATGAACCTTAAGAAGAGGTCTCGATAAACTATATGTCTAGAAAGGTATGTAATCAAAACAAAATCAATGTTAAATAACATTTTTCAAGGTGGACTTTAAGACATGGTGAATTGGCAGTTTCTTGATTCCATTTTAATTCAAATGGGATTTCTAGAAATTTGAAAGAAGTGAGTAAGTAACTGTCTAGTATCAGCTAGGTCATCTATATTGTCTCCGTTTTTATTTATAATGGTGATGGAAGCCTTGCATGTGGCCATAAAAACGGCTGTGGAGGCTGTGATATATCATGGTATTCGACTACCTAATGATGGGACTTTGGTTTCACACCTCTTATATGCGGATCGCTTTATTAATAGGTGAATGGTCTCATGAGAATGCAAAAAATCTTGTAAGAATATTTAGATGTTTTAATATTGCATCAAGACTGAAAGTAAATTTTAACAAAAGCAACTTATATGGGTTCCTCTGCAGGTGATATGACAGTTAGAAGGGATTAGAAGAAGATTCTTATGGGGTGGATCAAAGGAGGAACGTAAAATCAATTGAGTCAAATGGGAAAAGGTGATAACACCAAAAGAATCGGGCGGGCTTGGAGTAATAAGTATTAGAGATGCAAACTTGGCGTTGTTAACAAAATGGAGATGGAGTTTAAGTCAGAAAATCGAGCTTACTGGGCTCAAGTTATTGCGGCGATTCACCATCAACCGAGGAAGTTTGTGGCTATATCGTGCAACAATGTGGTATGTGGCATATGGAAACAAATAGGGGGACTGGATAAAGAATTTTATAAATAAAATTTAGATGTAAACAAGCTTGTCAAAGGAAAAGTGGGAAAAGGTGACAAGATTAAATTTTGGTGGTTTGGGGAGGTGGCTTTGAAAGAATCATTCCCTGCGTTGTTTAAGGTAGAGAAATAAAAATTCTGCACAGTGCAAAAAAGGGTGGAGATCAACACAAATAATGTGGTTTTTAAATGGAAATGGAAAAGAAAAAAACTTACACAGGATGAGATGATGAAGAGCGTGTAGATAGAAGAGGATCATCGGAGATGGGAAGCATGTAACTCGGGAGATTTCTCGACAAAGGAGCTAAGGCGAATTATCGAATCAAATCGCTTTGGTCACTTGTGCTTTTGCTTATGAAGTATGGGTTGCAGTAAAGAGGTGGTGTAAGATTTCGTGGCTGAATGCTCAAAATGTCTTAGACGTTATGGCAAAAATGCAGGAGGTACAAGGGTCGACTAACCTAAAGAAATGTATGCAATGCATAGGTATGGCTTCGCTCTGGTCTATTTGGATGGCTCAAAATGATTTTCTCTTCAATGGAGGAAACTGTGGAAGAAATCAAGGTAAACACATACTCTCGGATTAAAATTAGAGCAAAACTTGGTGATATAGTTTGACAAACATGGTGTAATTTTGATATTTCTTAATAACGGTGACGAATATGTGATGTTTTATTCCAACGTCTTGCTGGTGATAATTTTATGTTGGTTAATATATATATTTGCTTTGCAGTTAAAAAATATAACATCTTTCATGTGATATAATGTTAAAAGTAATTGGAAATAATAAAGATCAAGAACCAAGATTTGTTAAGAAATAGAGTAAATTATAAATTTTGTACTTTAAGTATACCTAAAATTATGGATCTGTCCTTAAACTTTCATATTACATTGAACGTTCTTTATTTAAAAACTTATCACGCTTTATGTCCTTTCTACTAATTGAAGTTAACTTTTTCAGTTAGTTTTTTGTAAAATAACATTTTACCCTTACCCCTTAAAGGACGAAATCTGTAATTTTCACTAATCTTTTATTTTTTTCTTTTTGTTTTTATTTTATTTATTTTATTTCTCACTAATTTTTTTCTCTTTTCTCACCACTTTTATTTTAATAAACTTATTTTTTTAATAGTCATTTTACCCTTAACCCTTAAAATGTGTTATTATTAATCAATCATTATTATTATTATTATTATTTTTATTTTTATTATTATTACTATTATTATTATTATTATTATTATTTTATTTTCTTTACTTTTATTTATTTTTAGACCCTTTTGTTTAAATAAATAATCATAAATATTAGTAGTAATTTTATTTTATTTTTTATAAAATGTAATTTTATTTAAAGATTTTTATTTTCTTATAATTTTTTTATTTGTTCAATTTGTTCATTACCTTTGTAATAAAACTAATAG
>BJCM01001168.1:0-11312 GCA_018326385.1 Flaveria bidentis | reverse complement strand
TTTTCTTGGACTTCAAGTCAAGCAAACTGATGATGGAATTTTTATCAATCAAGAGAAGTTTGTTGACAAACTCTTGAAGAAATTCAAGTTGCAAGACTGTCAGTCCATACGAACTCCAGCAGTTGTTAACACAAAGATTGAACCTGATCCAAAAGGAAAATCTATTGACCAAACGCTATACAGATCAATGATTGGTTCTTTGATGTATCTTACTGCATCTAGACCAGACATTATGTATGTTGTTTGTGTTTATGCCAGGTATCAATCAGACCCGTAAGAATCACATTTAATTGCTGTCAGAAGGATATTTAGGTATCTCAAAGGTAAACTAGCTTTAGGGCTTTGGTATCCTTACGAGGTAACTTTGAACTACCTGGATATACAGATAGTGATTATGGTGGATGTTATCAAGATAGAAAATCTACTTCGGGTGGGTGTCAATTTATTGGTCCCCGATTAGTCTCGTGGCAATGTAAGAAACAAACAAATGTCTCTATTTCAACTATAGAAGCTGAGTACATTGCTGCATTAGTAGGATGTTCTCAAATCCTCTGGTTGCAAAATCAACTACTGGATTATGGGTTCAATTTTCTTAAAACACCTATTTACATTGATAACACTGTTGCTATGTTCATTACAGCTAATCCTGTTCAACATTCAAAAACAAAACATATCGAAATTCGATATCATTTTCTTAGAGATAACTCTGAAAAAGGGTTAATCATATTGATTCAAATTGCAACGAAAAAATAGTTGGCGGATCTATTTACTAAAGCCTTCCTACCAGGACGGTTTGAGCATATAGTGGAGTCAATTGGTCTTATTAATCATATGTGAACTCTCTAAATCAAAAGATCATCATAAGTAATCCTCTCATTGTTAATTGCCTGTTTGTATTTTGTGTGTATGTTTTTTTTCTTTGAAAAACCAAGTACAAAAGTATAAATCAAAACTCCAAAAATAGAGTCATTTTCTAATTGTCAGTTTATTTTTAGAAAAGAATCTGTTTATACAATATGTGAGAATCTGTTTCTTACTATCAAATTTTGACTGGTTACTAGTTCCCATTTGATCTGCTAAGTGTTCTAATTCACTCTCCTCATTGTATGTTGTGTTGTAAGTGACCATCCTTTGAACGGTCCTACAATAATTACATATTTGTCCAAGTAGCTTAAATACTCAGTTCATTAGATTCATAAAACTACTAGTGCATTGGTCAATCCAAATGGCATCATCATGTATTCATAATCATTGTACCTTGTCTTAAAGTTAGTCTTTTGCACATCCTCTTCACACACTTTCACTTGGTGATAGGCTGAATGCAAGTCAATATTCAAGAAGTAACTTAATCCTTGTAACTAACTAAACAAATTGTCGATGTGCAGTAAATAGTATCACTACTTTAAGGTTTCTTTATTCAAGTGAACTTAGTCAATGCACATTTGCATTGAGCCATCATTCTTATTCTCAAATAAGACTATAGCTCTCTATTGTGATGAACATGGTCTTATGAATCCCTTAACCACAAACGCTTGATGTGTGACAATAGTTTCAACAGGACCAGTGAAGGGGTTGAATGCAGTAGTTTCACAAAGAGTAGTGACTTAGAACACATAAGAAGTCAAATAAGGACCCGACTTATGATGACACTAAGAACACAAGTATAGGGACAACAAGATCAACAACAACAAGACAATAACATGGTTTTCAATAATGACGTATATTGCTCTCAAGTTCTTTTACATGTGTTATGAAAACATAATTCTAAAGACAAGTACTTGAGATAGTTTACACTACATCCTACATCTGACCATACTTTGAATGTTAGCCAAAAACACTAATCTAGACAACAAGATCAATGTAAGTAAAAAGGTATATTTCTTTTGACTTGTGACTATCACATGCCATAGCTCACATCTTAATATATCAAAAAAGGATAATTGTACATAAGTAGAAAGTTACAGACAAAAGACTTTAATGTATAGTTTGGTAAAAGTATGGACTTGTCACTAACTCATATAAGTTGGTGAGTCTATCAGAAGTGGTAGCAAAAAGTGGTTTATCTTTTGTTAAAAGGTGATTAAGAAAAATAACATGTCCTTCTCTATCTTCGGAAGAAATCAACCTTTCGCTTTGGAAGTTTATGTCTTTGAAGCTTCGAAAAACTTTATCTTTAACTTATAAAGATATGGTCTTTTGGCTTCGGGAGTTTTGTTCACCGACTTGTATCAAATCTTCCGAAGTAACTTCATTGTACTTCATATGTGCATGCTCAGAGTTCTAGTTGTTTTTTGGTTGTATCAGTCTCTAAGTATATTCCTTATAAACTATGCCTACGCTGATACTATCAAAAGTGAAGAGATCTTTGAGTCTTGATCTTCATCTATTGATAGTCCTCATGAGGATCAAGACCATTCCCTTTATCATCATTGGGTCAGGACCCCTCAAACTCTCAAAGTATCTCCTCATGTCAAAAAGATCATGCAGATGAAGGTCAAGAATGTTTTTGTCAAAAGTAGATATCTTGACCTCCTTGGTTTCTATTGACATACCATCTGCCTGAAGTAGTATCAAACATCCAGGACAAGATAGGTCTCTTAGTAGCAAGAGGCTCTATAATGAGTGGACTTTGTTGAGCAACCTGAGAATGTTTTGACCCATCCTAAGATGGAGAGGTGGATGCCTTAGACTTCTTCATATTCTTCTTCTTTTTGTTCTTCTTCTTTTCTCTTCATCTTGCCATCCTTTTCCTCATTCTATATTTTAACTAAGGAGACTAGCCTATAGCACCAGATTGTTCTTGTTTGTCTTCCTCGGTTGGGTCCTTTTCCTTTATAGGTTTAAAACGAGAAGGGTTAGGACCTTGTTGTGGATCAAATGATGAAGTTGGTTGTTGTCCAGGTTGTGTGATCTCCTATGGTTCAACCTTGAAGCTAACTTCAGGTCCATCCGGACTTGGTGGAGAATGCAAGTCAGCAAGTTCACCCCTTTTTATCTTCTGCTTGATCACTCTAATATGCTCATCCATGGTGGATAGGGACATTGGAACAAGTCTCCTTCCAAAGAATCCATACAGCTTTAAGAATCTTACCACCTTTTTCCTATCAACAGACTTCTTCAAATTTGCTCTGATTGTGGCTCTTGACTTTCCAACCTCTTCCTTCATCTTCCTCTTTGCAGCTTTTTGCTCTTTTTGAGTGTGTCCGAGAATAGAATATAAGTTGATATGACTTCAACTAGGACCAAGTATGATGATTGTGTCAATGATTAAGTAGCGGAAATACATAATCAATGAACATTAAATGTTGAAGTACTAATAAATGCTTTGTATATTCATGTTGGTAAATAAGATACAATCAATGAACATTAAATGTTGAAGTACTAATAAGTAGTGTATACTATTCTATTTATAGGCTGATACAATGCCTATACAAAATGACTAACTACCCTAACAACTATACATCAGAATACTAGTCTAAGTACAAAAGATAATCAACATTTGTGAATGTTCATCCGCATTAACTAATGCGGATATGTTGATCTACATCAACATTTCTTCTATTGAGCTTCCACACTAAGTATGTTATAAGGATTGACTAATGTAGATAAACAAATACTTAAGCACATTTGTTTATGTACATCCGCATTAGTAAATACGGATGAACAAATTCTTAGCCGTATTTGTTCTGCCTATCCGTATTAGTAAATGCGGATGAACAAATACTTGATCGTATTTGTTCTTTGCTCATCCACATCGACTAATAGGGATAGCCAACACTTGTATTTATTCTTATGTTTTTTTGCCCGTATTATATCTTGGACTTTTGGGAGATTCCAACTAGAATAACCTTCAACCACCTCTGAAATTGGCCTGTATGATCATTTGAGGGCCCAACAATACCCCCGCTAAGGATTATACAACCTATGTACTTCAAGGGATTGAAGGTGGTGGAGGTTGTGAAGATTCTCTTGGTTCTTCTTTAGCAGGTGCTTTGACTGTTATGGATGGAGTTGGTGTTGGTTCAGCCAACAAAGGATCCAATATAACCTTGGTCATATTTAAGAAGTCTTTAGCTTGATTCATATTGTCTCAGCTAATCACATGGATCATCATCTGACTCATAGTTTATACAAACTCAATGGGCATCTACCTTAGAGATGTGGGTTCCCACAGAGGTGCAATGGAGAGCCCATCTCTATGCATCAGTAAAGATCCATCGATATCTATCTCCAGCTTCACTATGTTTCCCAGGAGAGGAACTTTCTTCCTCTTTCTTTGTTCTTTCAACTTGTTAATGCTTTTCAAAAAGAATCTATTTCTTTGAAGTGTCTTGTAAATATGTAGTGGATATAGGATTCTCTAACAATCTCACATTATATATAGTAAATAGACATATGTCTGATCCTTCTTTTCCTCCCTATTTTCTTTCAATTACCAAGTCATACATTTTCTCATCATAAAACACATTTAAAATTGGTTTGGACTTATGGGTTCTAACAACCATCTTCATTTTTAATGATTTAGTTTGTTTTACATTCAGCTCCAGTAATACCAACTCTTCTATTCCTTTTGTCTTCCTCTTTTCAAGAGGATTGTGGTAAGATTTGTCTTTCCTGATTCATATTGTTTTTAAAGATTTATTTTCTTGAACTTTTTTTGAATCTTTTCAAAGTCATATCTTTTATACATGGCATTTTGATTGATTATTTACTATTTAGCAAATTTTTTTAAATCATGTATCTGAAGGGAGTTCACTAGAGCAGTGTATACTCTATGAAGAACTAACTAATGTTGAGATTCTTTTTGCCATGAACATGTTTCAATCACTATCACACTTCAAGGCAATAACTTTAACATTCACCTTGCCTTCTGGAGCGGACACAGCCTTAATCATCTCTGAAGTGGCTAACTCTTTATGCAGCTTCAATTGAGAGGGTTCAATAAACCATTCAGGATTTTTGTGTAGCATGGGTGCCAAAACATCATGGTCTTTGGTAGTGAGTTGAACATCTTGAGCTGAAATTCTAGTTCTGGGTTTCTTCCCTATAACCTTTTCTTTAAATGTCTTTAACCTTTCTTTCTTTTCTTTGACTATCTTGAGGATAGCAGCTGTAAGGGAATTTGTCTTCATATTGCCTAGTTTTCTTTTTGTGAATCCTTGATCAAATAGGTAGTCTTTCATTTCCCTATTTGTCCACTTTAGGGATCAGGATAATAGGATAAAGGCACTTGAGAAGGTTGAGTCCGTGGTGGAGAAAATAAAATTGGGGACCTGACTATCTTCTTTTCTTAATCAGTCACATAAGAAGGGTCAAGCTGTTTATGCGTCTTGTTAACTTCTTCTACCATTCATACATATATAAACTTAAAAACCTCATCAACTCATAACTGGGGTTAATCAAATATATGGCTTTAATCGTAAGATCGGTCTGTTCCTTCTCAACCATATTTTCAACAAACGACTCAAACTTTGAAGGACTGTCCGTGAACAAAAGGTCATCAATCAAGCTTTCCTGATATCCTCCTTCTTTCTCTCTTTACTCAAGGACTATCACCTCAATATTATTCTTTAATTGTTCATCAGCCTTTTCATGTTCATTCAAAAACTAAGCAATATCAACAGGGCTTCTTGGATCGTTTCTTTGTTTCTTTGGAGCTAGTTCTTCTTCTACCATAGGCATTTTGCCTTTGGTTTTTTCGGATAGGTACTTCCTTTTTCTTGAGTATGTATGCATACGAGGGCTAGAAGAAAAGGGTACAAAGGCTTCAACTATCTATTGACTCGTTTTTTTAAGCTGTCCAGCTTTTTCTTTCTCTCTCTTCTCACAAAGTTTGATTATGAGTTCCTTTTGTTCATCAACCACTAAGATTGCAAGAGCTCCAAGCTTAGTTCTTCTTCTAAAGGCACAAAGTTAGGGGGAATCACCATTATTAGTTCAACTGAAGCTCTGAGATCTCTAACAAAATCCCAGATATCTTCATCAATAATGAACTCTCCAAAAGAGTAGTATTCTAAGTCTTCAATCATTTCTTTCATTTCAGATTCTTCATCAACTTTTTCTTCAGGAGTTTGACCAGAATAAACAACCATAGCCATGCTTTCATCTCCCTGCCTAACATCAGTGTGTTGAGCTTGCTGAATAGTCTCAATAGTTCTCTGTCTCATTGATGGTGTAAAGTCATAATCATCATTACTTCTCTAACCAGAGATATTTTCATCTTCTTTCTTTTCTTTTTCTTTTTCAACCTCATCATCCTTTTCTTTATCAGTATTATCATCACTCTTCTCATCCTTTTCTTTTGCTAACTCATGCTTGGATTGAAGCGTACACAAGGTGTGATACGAATTTCGTAGGTTTGACTAATCTTGGACTTTTGTGCTTTCAAATATATATACATATACTGATATACTATGGTATAACTTCCACACCATCACTGTCATTTTTCTGATTTTTTATTTTTAAGAAAGGCAACAACTGTACGTAATAACTAAAATTTTAATTACTCCCCCTAAAGTTTACATCCATATAGGATAAAAACTTCAAAGAATTAAAATTTTGAAAGGAAAATATTTTTGTATTTTTTTTAAAATTTTCTTACCTGTATATGAAGAGGATGTATACCTTACTTAGGATCATATCAATCTTACCTTTCACAAGTGTTAGCAATTGTTAGTAAAATAGACATAATCATGAACATATTGATTGTAGGTATGTTTGTCCTCTTAAACTCATGTTTGGTTAATATTTTGATGCTTGTGATCTATATCATGTTTTGAGTGAATTGAGTATTCAACATGTACCTCACACTCAAAGGCATCACAAGATTAACAAATCGCATAAAATGCATGGTAGAACTTTTTTACAACTTACATGATGAGTTCACTTAAATTATAAACTCTTATTTTGTTTTAAGGTAGATGGATACTCATTTGGATTCTTTTACTTTGATCCTTATATTTATTCGATCCACAATAGGATTTTTTTCCACTTCACTTTGGAAGGTGATCCTTGTTGGGATTCTTTTTGTTCATTCACAAGGAATATAGTCTTTATTAATTCTATAATTTTGATGTGTTCCACATTGGGAATCTTTATGGATGATGACATCAGCACTATGTGCCTGTTGCTTTAGATATTTGCTCTGCAAAATAGAGGAAAACTGATTTGGTTTAACAAGTTATAGACGATGCTATTAGCACAAGTATCAAACATGAAAAAAACACCTTGGTGGTTTGATAAGAAATGATAAATCCAAGACTCATAATCTTAATTATTTTAAAAAGTAAAAAAATGCATTGTGCACGTTTTTGCTAAACAGGTTTTATCGTGTCTTAATAGGTACCCATTTTGCCAGCCCCATCATTACCTGGTGTGTTTAGGTTACCACACACACACACACTTGGATAAGCTAATACTTACTTATATTCTGTGATGAATACTTTACAATACATGAGCTTTATTTCATCACAGCATATATCTTCTTTTCCAAGCTAAGCCTACCTTCATATTAGATAAGTCATGTCGGTTTTGAAGTAAATATCATATTCTTCAACAAACAACATATTTTTGTATTTTTTATATTATTTCAATGTGTTTGTAAATTTTGACTTTTACTCAAGTTTATTCATGCCAATTGATTAGACTAAGTGTTCAAACCAACTAGGATCAAATGCCTTAGTGAACAAATCAGCTAATTGATTATTTGTGTGGATTTTTATCAACTTGATTAACCTTTTTCCAGCACAGTCTCTCAAAAAGTGATATCTAATTTCAATGTGCTTGGTTTTTTAGTGTTGAACTGGATTGTTTGTTATGAACATTGTTGTTATGTTAGTAATGTGAATTGGTGTGTGTAAGAAGTAAAACCATAGTCAAGAATCTAGTTTTGAATCCAGAGAACTTAAGAGCAACAAGCTGTTGTAGCTATGTACTTAGCTTCTGTTGTTGAATTAGACAATTTTGTCTGCTTCTTGCACTGCTAGGAGACCAGTCTGGCACCAAGAAATTGACAACCCCCAGAAGTGGACTTCCGATTAAAGTTGCATCCCGCATAGTTTATGTAGGCAAAGAGGTTGAAATGTAACATCCAAAAATTTTAAAAGAACAGAAAAACTGATGAAAAAGGAATGAAAAGCCAAATAACCCAAGTTGAAGGGTTAAAGTTGTATATGGGACAAACATTTATATTAATATGTTTAAAAGTGGGTGTGCCACCCACTCCCATGTTCCATAAACTTTTTCATTCGATATTTTAGAGAGAGAAAGCAGAGAAATCTCTTAGTTCTAGATAGAAGAAGAAAAAAAGATAGATATCAGGTTAGATTTTTATGTTTTGGGTTGTTCTTGGCTGAATTTCAGCCTCGGGTATGTGCTTATGTGTTTTTGTTTATTCTGTTATGTATTCTTGGTATTTTTAGGTGTTTGAATTCATAGGCATTCGGGTTTGATGAAGTCTTACTCAAAAGTTGCAAGAGATGAGTTCTAGATCCCGGTTTTTTAACGTTTTAACTTGTTTTGGGCTGGAAATGCATGTTATAATGTTTTATAATGTTCGGTGTTTACCCATATATGAATGTGTGTGCCCTATCAAGTGGGTTTATGACTTGGGAAGATTTTAATTAGGTTCATGTTATATGCATGTTTTGATGCTTAGAATGTTAGAACTAGGCTTGGAATAAGTTAGAATGTTGAATTGGAGTCTAAAATTGATGCAAGTTTGAAAACAGTTTCCCATGCGCTTGAGTGCTCATGCGCCTAAGGTTCATGCGCCCCAATAGTACCCATACGCCCAGAACCTTACCCAGGTGCATAAGTGTTCCCATCTGCCTAAGTCTGCCCAAACACCCAAGTGCCCATGCACCTAAGTCAGGCTCATGTGCCTACATAGTGCCCATGCGCCTAGAAAGTTTCCCAGACACCTAAGTGTCGGCCATGCCCCCAAATAGTACCAATGCGCCCAAATTTTCCTCATTCGCCAAGTGTTCACATGAGCCTAAGCAATCATGTGTCTGCACAATGCCCGTGCGCCCAAAGACAGAAACTATTTTGACATTTTGGGAAAAAAGATATTTAGGCTATGACTAGGAATGTTTCTAGGAAGATGTATGATGATGTCATGCATATTTATGATATGTTTCTTTATGTTTGTTATTACATATTATTAATTGGCTTTACGTGACGCGATTATGTTTTTGAACATTAGGTAATATCTTAATGAAGCGAAAGATATAAGATAATGAAAGTGGAACATAATGAATGAACTAATGAAAGTCTTGCAAGCAAAATTTAAGAAGGTTCACAACTCAATGAGAGTTGTTAGCTCAGGTGTGTGTCATACAGCATGTGTTCTTGGCTAACCCATGAGGGTTCACACATAGGGGAGTCAGTCTTGGTGACTGCTCCTACATGCAATATGGGATCCTTGTCACTTAACCCTAGATAAGTTGGCTTTGTGCCCAAGCATATGATAGGATCTGGATAAAAGTTAAAGATAATGAAGTGCGAAATGTACGAAACGTGTGAGATGAACGTTGAAGGAAGATATTAAATATTACCTTGATGTATGTACAATGTGTGATCATGTGCGAAAGTAAGAAAATATTTTAACAAATGAAAGGTAATATAAATATTCTATAAAAACTAGATTTCACTCAGTGACATTGACTTTTATACTTTTTCAGTTGGCAGGTAATTATTACTGAGGATGGCACGGGGTGAAGCTGCATGGCAATGTAGGAATGGCATCCAATTTGTGTAGAAATGATGTTTTTTGCGTTGTAATGCACCTAAACCATATTTTTTAATGTAAACAATGATGTATTGTTTGGTAAAAGCAATTATTAATGCAAGAAATGGTTTTTGTTAAATCTTTTTGCTGCAATGTTTTTATTAAATCTTAATGTGTTTAAAATATTATGTGCACTGAATGTCCAACTGTGAGCATTTTGGGAATGAGGCCTTACATGAAATCCCCTTCATTTCGATATCATAATCCAAGTTTAGGCTTGCCCTTGAAATATCAGAATATCCTCTTGATTGCCTTTACTTGTGATTCCTTCGGATCTGCTTGATATTTGTCACAAACACATACACCAAACATTATTCTAGGTCTGCTTGTTATTAGATACAAGAGTGACCCAATCATTGATCAATATAAGCCTAATCCACCGATTTCCCATCTAAATATCGACCTATCTTCATTTTTGTATCAACATGAGTTCTCATAGACTGACAATCTGCAAAATGAAATTTCTTCAACATGGTTTCTGTGTATTTTAATTCATTGATGAAGATTCCATCGATGGTTTACTGTACTTGCAATCCTAAGAAGAATGTAAGCTCATCTGGAATTTAGAATGCATAAGGTCTTCAAAATCCTTGCAAAGTTGCTTGTTTGTTGATCCAAAAAATAAATCATACACGTAGATCTGGATTAGCAACAATTCTTGTCCTTTTTTTCTGAATAGGGCTTGAACAATCTTTGCTCTCATACCCATGTGTAAGAAAAAAATACAATAAAGTCTTGTACCATTTTCGTGGGGCCTAATATAGACAATACAAAGCTTTTTCAAGCTTGTACACCCTGTAAGGGAATCTAGGCCTTCAAAGCATGGTAGTTGACTAACATAGACTTATTCAGAGATTTTTCCATAGAGAAAATGACACTTTACATTCATTTGATACATCGTAAATTTCATGGATGTAAGCAAGGAAAAGTCTTATGGCTTTTAATCTGACTATAGGTGCAAACACATCATCATAATCTATTCCTTCTACTTGAGTGTATCGTTGTGCAACCAATATTTGTTGGTCCATTTGATCGATTTGCAGTACAAATGAGTTGTTGAGTCATTCAATATCAAATACAAACAGTAGACAAGAAGAATAATGAAGATTGAGAACAATAACAATTCAATCAACGTAGGACAATGATGATCAATATACTCAATAATAACAAAGTACAATGATATTTTCTGTGAAATTACTTCTTACAAAGGTCACTTGCAACAAGGACAAACAATTAGGGTTTTGCAAGATTAGCAAACAATGATAAGGATCAAAACTATATATAGTAGTCTTAGTAGTGAAACTGTTCTGCCGAAACTGTAGTTTCGCCCGACAGAAACAACAGTTTCACCAAGAGAACTAAACAGCTGACTGTGAGCAAAAATATAGTAAGCTAATAGGTCTTATAGTTTCACTCATAGTTTCGTTGGACTGCAAAACAAAATAAATCTAATTACATACAAAAGTAAGCTAACATAAGACCTATTACAAGAAAATATAAACATTCTAATCTAAGGTGAGTC
>BJCM01001165.1:0-18687 GCA_018326385.1 Flaveria bidentis | reverse complement strand
ACTGTTTGTGTAGGTGATTCGGATACAGAAAACCCTTGTAGGAGATCCAGACAATTTGATTGTTGGAGTGACATTATTGGATCCAAAATTACGTGAATATTTCCAATGAAATTTTCCACATAATCTGCCAATTGATACAATACTTCAAGACTCGAGTCATTAAAAATTTCCGATGTTTGAGAAAAAAACCACCGTACGTGTAAAATAGTTTAAACCTCAGATTATAATATTCTCGTGAAAGTTGAAGATGATCGTAAATGAAATCAACAAACGCTTCGTACGAAATCTTTTGAAGAACAATAGTGGTACTTCTGGTAGAAGCATCACACATAACATTTTTGTTCACAAAAGAAATATCACCACCCCAGTATATTTGAATAAAATAAGGTCTAGACATGATGAAATTTGTTGGGATGAAGAGGTTTTCGTTTAAGTTGTTTGAGGATGGGTTTTTAAGTGAAGATAGTGTGGTTTTAGAAGGGTTTGGTTTTTGGTTTAAGGATTCAGGGATTGATGGGTTTATATGGTAATCGAAACCCTAAATTACCCAAGAACTCGCCGGTCTCATTGGCGGTTCTTTGGGCTGTCTTGTCAAACAAACCACAGACCAGACCACAAAGACCAGTCAAGTCAACATGTCAGAACTCGCCGGTGTCACCGGCAGGTTCTGAGGAACAAGACAAAATTCTTGAAATCTTGCCAGGGCTCGGATTTTAAGAGGGGAGAACCCGCCGGTGGCACCGGCGGGTACCCCTATTGTTTTTATTTGTTTTTTTAACCCTAAAAGTCAAACAAATTTATAATTTACCCTACTAATAAAAAAATTATTTTATTGAGTAGTCCAAAAAAGACTAAGTTTTGTTATGTCTTTAGCTTAAAATAAAGATATGATTATACTAAAAATAATAATTAATATAAAAATCTTAAGAAAGATTATAGGTTTGATACGTTTTCTTTCATTATTTTAAATAATATAATATTTTAGTTATTATGTTAAGTACGTGAAGTTATTGTGTCAAAATTTTCTCATCATTTATTAATGTATTCATCATTGATATTTATGTTAGATTATTTCATGTTAATTTTTATGCAAAATGAAATTGAATAATTCAAACTACACTAATTGATTGATAATGATCCATACTATTAATTTGACTAGTAATAATCTCAACATTTACTTTTGTTACCAACAACAGTGTCGTTAACAAAATTATTAAATTTTTATGCTTGAATTGCATTCAACTTCATTCGCAATAATGATTATGAACGAAATGAAAAAATATACAAGCTAAATCGAGCCTAAAGTAAATACAAATTAAGTATAAATGTATAATGATAATAATACTAGGATTACCATTAGTAATAAAGTAAAGTTGAGATTATTATTGGACAAATTAATTGTGTAGATTATTATCGCACAATGAATAATAGTTTGGATTATTAAAATTCAATTTGTCTATTTTTTATATATTATATAAATCTTGTTGTTATCTTATCGTTGTGTATTGATATTAGTGGTATACAATGTTGTTATTTCAACCATGTGTTTTTCAAAACTCATTACATCCAAGATAACATCATGATACATTTTATTATTGTGTTTTAACAAAAGTGATTATGTTTTAAAATACCATTTTAATATATATTTTTTTCTATTTAATATCATCCATTAATAAAAAAATTAATTGTTGAGATTTATCATACATTTTTTATATTTATTACCTTTTTTTAACCATTTCTTAAAAATAAAACTTGAAATGTAGTATAAACATAAAATACCAAAAAAGTGTAATATGTTATTTGTATTACCACAAAACCAAACATAATACGTTTAACTTGTCTACCCATAACATATAAGCCACACAAGTCCATTTCACCTTTCAAGTACATAGTGATATGAATATTTTCAATTAACGAAACAAAAGAAAGGTGACAAGACCCTATTATATTTTATGTAAAGGTTATAGACGTGTCATGGCATCTACAAAATAATGAATTGTTTTTTGTTATTGTTTATCATTACTTAAACAATTTTTTTTGGTCTCTACAATATTTATCTCGGGAGTGAGTAATTGTACCTTCACTATGTAATGAAAATATCCATTTTGTCAAAGAAATATTACTTTTTGAACAAGGGAGCTTCACTAGATGTGTGAGAAGAGTGAATATTTTTAGTAGTACCTGTTCATTGTTAAACAGTTTTCAAGAAACCATTTCAATACCAAATGAAAATTCTACTTGGATGCTACTTAAGTACTTAGTACGCATAAACAATCTATCAAAAAAGAAAAATATACATATCAGGACTTATAATATATGCAAGTCTCCAAACAAAAATAAAAGAACCAAATGCTAGGTAGGTAATTCTATATATGACGAATTTACGATTAAACCAAAATGTATAACAAACTGATTCAAATGGTTAAAAAAATATGTCGGTCATTATTAAGCTTACAGACAAATAAGTCCAAAATAGTGATAATTTAAATCATAACTTGAAGAACATGTGATAACAATTATAAGGAAACTAACTCTTGGGATATGTTTGGTATGTGGTAATAAAATGGACGAAGGAATTGAATAAATAAGAGAATGGAATGGATAACAGAATGAAATAAATCATTACATTCCATTGTTCCGTTTGGTTGCCCTTTAGTAATAAATGAATCATATATTTGTTTTATTTATTAGATATAAAAATCGAAACAATGAAGTGTAAAAGTAGTTATGATGGTGATGGTGAGCGGAGGTGGTGGTCGGAGGTGGTTTCCGGAGGCGGTGGTGGCCGGCGGTGGTTTCCGGCGGCTGTGGTTTCCGGTGGCCGGTGGTGGTTTCCGGTGTCGGTGGTGGCCGGCGGTGGTTTCCAGTGGTGGTGGTGGCTGGCGGTGGTTTTCGTTGGCGGCAGTTTCCGCCAGCAGTGGTGGCCAACGATGGCGGTTTCTGGCGACAGTGGTGGTGACCGGAGGTGGTTTCCGGAGGCAGCAGTGGCCTTAGGTGGTTTCTTGCGATGTCGGTGGTGGCCTTCAGAGGTGGTTTTCGGCGCCGACCGTAGCCGGTGGTGGCCTTCAGTGGCTTCCGGTGGCGGCGGCGGTGGTGGTGTCCGGCGATAGTGCTTCCGGGGTAGTGGTGGCCGGTGGTGGTTGATGGTGACAAGTGATCTTGGTGGTCGGTGGTGGTTGTTGTGGCGGGTGGTGTTGGTGACTAACGATGGAAGAAGATATGGAATGAAAAAAAAGAATGGGGAGTGGATAGAATGAATTTGAGGGAATGAAATCAACTACGTAACGGTTCATTCCATTACCTCCACCAACCAAACATGTCTTTATTCATTCACACTCAATGGTTCATTCTATTCTGCCCCTCATTCTTGCATACCAAACGCTATCTTATTATGAACCTATCTTAAAATATTAAGAGGGAGATGGGAGGCTTTACTTTTTTTTAATGTCTAATATTCAAACCTTAACATGAATGAATATTACTAACTTGGTAATACTAACAACTAATAATTAACTAGCCGTTAAAAAAAGTTTAAAACCAAATGATACAAATAATTTATATAACAAACCAAAATGATGAAATATCATGGAAAAGGTTCAATTGTTTTGTTCTAAAAATATATTATTTTTACCGAAACCTTTTAGTTTATGAAAAAATAGTTGTCGAGAAATAAGTGTTTGTCGGTATGTATAGATTCTAAAAGCTCCATAACTCTAGGTATAGTTAGCATTAGAAACCAACCATAATAACTTAACAAAACTTGATTTTAGATCTATCCTAGAAACATTAAATATTATAGGTTTATGTTTCGTTTGAGTGGAGTTGGGTTAAATTTGTAATAGGGATCCACTTATTGAGGTGCGGATGCTAAAAAAATTATTTTTTTTTGTATTTTATTTTTGTTCTTTGTACATTGAATACGTTTTTAAAGCCATATGTGATATTTTATTTCATGAAATTATTAATAAAATTTACCTTAAGACTTTAGAATGTAACAGGCATTATTGTAATGACCTACTGATTATAACATGATGTCCTAGATGATACAACTTTTCCACTATTGTCATGACCTTATTTATATATTAGGTAGTTAGATGCCCCTTGGAGGTTCATTTTAGAACACTATATTAGCACGAGAAAAACAAAAATAAACTTAAATATTTTAATTAATTTTATAAGCGGTAAATATCTTTAAAAGATAATTTCTAAACATAAATTTGTGTGATATATACATAAAAGTCATTAAGATAACTTTTCATATGTTTTTTTATAACTTTTGAACGATAAGTCGCATAAGCGAGCACATTACTTTTAGCAAGTATTGATACTTGAAAGCTAAACTAAATAAAGTTTTCTTAAAAATTGTTCCCCTCTATTGATAATAATACAATTTCAAAAGTTAATTGTTATTGGTGCTGGATGGTTTTAATTTTCACGTTACAAAGTTTAAAATTGAGTTCATGCGCTGAGAATCAAAACTAGGATTTTTACGTTTTGTATTATATGATATTACAATTGAGTTCATTGCTATACCTAATTTACAAGGGCATCATGTATTTCATCAATTATTAGTAGATTTTTATTTGGTCAACTCTCAATGTTTTGTTTGTCAATATCCTTTTCGTATACGACTTAACTTAAGTGTATCGAATTCAGAATCACTTTTGTCACAATATAGGCATGATATTGGCCAATCCGCATGTTACAAATATAAGCTATGACTCCAATTTTTTATTTTGCCACGTGGTACTTCCTAGGCTCGTTCTCTTGAGTTGTTTTTTGTTAATTTTTTTAGTATCTGGTCAAGTAATGTATTATAGGGATTTTAATACATAACTAACTTTCAAGTATATAATTTAACTTTTTGTGAACAATAAATACACCTTTATTCTTACTAAGAACCATCTATCAAATAACTAGAGTCAGAAATAAAAACACCAAAAGTCCAAAATAACAACTCGCTCATAAAATGAAAAAAACGAATACATACCATAAAGCTAGCTGCTAGACCAACCAAGGGTTGATTCTTAGATTTATCTTTAACCCAAAAAAACAACACCAAGATTATACTTTAACAACAAAGACATAGATAACACAGCTTAATGTATTGAAATGAAAAATTAAATGGAGTTTCACCTTCATAGATTGTTGTAATGGAGCTGCAATCACTATATTATTATGGTATTAATAAACAATCAAAATTGAAGCTGAAACTAAAGTCATTTAGAATAGATCTTCTTCAACTTTCAAATCGGCCATCGGAACTATTCTAGTCCCGAAGGACCGACCTTGATAATCACCATTTCCCGGATTTGGCGTTTATGTCACGGTATCGGTATCTATCTTTCCCACGTATCGGGTACCAGGTTGGCTCGGGTATTATCAAGTGGGTCTCGGTTACCCACATTGCTCACCCCTATTGATGAACATATGACTATGATGGATTATCTATGCTATGTCGTCTGTCACAAGCAACACGCGTGGTTGGATTTAACTAGTCAATTAAAAATTTGTTTTTATTTTATATAAAATTCATTTATTATTAGTTAAGTAATTTTATAGGTACTTTAATGGTTAATAACCCAATTATTAAATATATTTTATCAAAAATAAATTTTGAGGTGATTTCGAATGTCGATAACGAGGTTACCTCTTTTCTTCGTCGAGGAGGATATATCTATTAAACTATTAAATTATATGATCGAGACCAAGTCAATGACTCGATGTTCAGTTGCCAAACAAAAAATTCTTTCCTAAAAAAGTCGTTTACTTGCAATTTAATTTTTTTTGTTTTTTTTATTGTCATACATCATGTCATAATCGTATATCACGGATGTCTTGCTTTCTCACTTTATGTGTGAACCAATTTTTCAAATTTGAAAGCCTCTCAATGCTTTTAATTATTTAATCGAAATTCTCTTACATGAAATTCATAAATATATGTTATACATTTTTCTACACAGAATATTGTCGGCAACCAAATTACATAAGATGATATTTCAACAAATAAATAGTTCTTTTATCAAATGACATTTAACTTCCACTATTTCTTTAACACTTATCAAATTTATGTTTATCACGTAACATTGATAGCTGTTATGAGAAGGTATCGAATTCAAATTCTTCTTGTCACTTTTAATGATCACGTATTTATTTTTCGTATTATGCAGTTTAAGTAAGGTTCACGAGCCTTTGAATGTCTCTTACCCACACGTCATGTTGAAAAACGAAAGTGATCAATTTTAAAGGTTTTTGTCTTCTTAAATATGCTAGTACAAACTTTTATTACTTCTCGTGTTCTTAACAAATAAACGATGTTTTTATCAAGTGATCTTTCTTACATTATTTTTTATTTTTTGTTTTTTTTTCCTTCGTCAAATATTAATTTTCTATTAAATATTTTTATTTTTTTCTTAAACCTCAACTTTATAGTTTCTTTTATCCGTATCATCACGATGCGTGCATAACCGATCCGTCGCAATACTTTACGTCCTTTTAATCGTACCATTCGACCGCAAAGCGCAAAAAAACTTGTTTTAAAATAATTGTTAAACTATAATTACTTTCTTAAAAATTTAAATAGATAAAAACACATGTCATTTTTGTTATGGTTGAAACATGTGGAATAAAATACTAGCGGACAATTTAAATCATTGACCCTTCTTGAAGACCAAAAACTTATTGACCTGCCTATTTGTGACTTTTCTTCTTTATATTTTATTCATTCACGATATAAGATGATAAATAACACACCAGAGTACTAATTTTACTAAACTACCCTTAGAAATATCTTTTACTGCCTTTTTAATTTTGTTATGGCAATCATAATAATTCTTTCGCCCCCACAAAAGAGCATATTAGATGTAGAAATAACTCAAATGAAGCCATTCATTTATTTGTAACCATTTTATATGCCCATGGTTTTGGCCATCAAAAAATAATATTCAAAACTACAACTAACCAATACATCAACTCTTGACGACCTTATTATTGTTCCAAAGAAGAATTAGAAAGCTACATTTTAACTTCCAGCATTCTCTTTTATATTTTAAATTGTTAATTAAGTTTTAGAGTTAATAACATATGTCCTTTCAGTTTGATTTAAACTAAGTGCATTGTCGATACTTGATAGTTTTGATGTTATCATCACTTTTTATTATTTATTTTAAGTCTACACTACAAGTATAATAATTAAAATATATCTTATATATCTTTTATTTCTTGTTAAGCTTAGTTGCTGATTTAATATATTTATTATTGCACCACAATCACTTGTGATTATCTGGAAAATAACCACCACATTATAGTTTTTTACATTTTCGACCATTAGGGTGATTATAGGACTGAACCAACTGCTTAACTGATCTGCCTAAAATGTAAAAATCCAAGTCTAATGCATGAAATCCGCGAATATTATGTTGTATAGAAAAAAACATTTGTAGTTCAAATATGGTTCATGATTTTTATAGTTTTGTAAGAAACTGAAATATGTATGCTCAAGGATTCAAGAAGACATACAATAAAAACCATATCTTTTAACTTACTGACCCACATCACACCATGTTCAAAAAACTCAAAATTGCATATATATTTTTTGTTTCAACGCTTAATATTGTTAACAAACCCAGTAAAAATACAATCCCAAAAATAAACACACCTTCAAACTCTTCACAGTAAATGATATCCTAAACAACAAAATTTGGGTTTATGTAGGATAAAATTCCTAAAACAACAATTCAAAGGATAAAATGAAATTTCAAAAAACAGTTAAAGGTGTTTAAACATTTTGGGCGGTAGAGGAGGGAGTCGGGTTCATGACTAAGGAGTGTGTGAGTAAACACACACACACACACACACACATATATATATATATATATATATATATACACACACACATATGTATACATATATATACATATATACATACATATATATATATATATGTATGTATATATATATATACATAAATATATATATATATACATATACATATACATACATACATATATATACATACATACATATACATATATATATACATAAATATATATATATATATATATATATATATATATATATACATACATACATAAGATACATACATATATATATACATAAATATATATATATATATACATACATACATACATACATAAATACATACATACATACATACATACATAAATACATACATACATACATACATACTACACACACACATACTACACACACATACTACACACACATACTACACACACGCGCGCCCACGCACACACACACATACATACATACATACATACATATATATATATATATATATATATATATATATATATATATATATATAAGATGAATCCCTTAAAAGTCATGTTATAAATAAAAACGATGAAAACCAATAATTACATATATGTAAGTTCATGTTACAAAGTATACAACTGAGAGTTACATATATGTAATGGTTATGTATATGTACGTACGTGTTACCAAGTTGTACAATTAATAGTTACGTACATATAACTCATATAAGTGATGTATACATAAGTCATTTCGTCATCATGGACATTTCTTTGAAGTTTAAGCTAAATAATATATAATGACCTAAAAAAGAAGGTCGAAGTTTACTGAAATATATTTTAAAAAGTTAAAAATTTAAATCAATTATAAATTATTTGATTGGATGGTGGTGATTTTTATCGTTTTTAGTTATAAACATAGTTTTCAATTATATATATATATATATATATATATATATATATATATATATATATATATATATATCCTATATATATATGTACGTACGTATGTCATGATCAAGTTAACCATCAACTTGCTTACCCGTCAAAACCGTAACCCACGAACCTCTAGTATCATCCTACCAACAAAAATAATATCTAAATGCTACATGTAAATATTAGATTATATCCTTGTGATGTTAAATTGATCGATTGGAACCAATAAAACAAAAAAGCACAACTAAATAATACTTATTGTTTACTACCCACAAAAAGTAATTCTGATTAAACATGTCTTGTTTTTATATACTAAATATTTTAGCTTCCCTTTATCTTTTGCCACAAAAAAAAATAATAAATTGAATTTGATCCGGTTAATCAATTAATAATATAATAGGATTACAAGTAGATAATGCATTATTATTTAATCATATAATGCATAGTTATTGGTCATTCTTCTTATTTTAAAAAAGTAATACGGAACCCCCTAAAGTACTCGTAATCATATTTGAACCTTAATAGCCTTCAAGAATATTTGGTTCTTACCATCAAACAATCTAATTTTTTTTACTGTACGTTAATGATTAGTATGTTAGTTTTTAATCATTAACCAGGAATTGAACCCACACTTTTAAAAAAACTTTAATCACTAAATCAAAAGATCATTAGCAACTATCAAATCAAATTGCCAACTCATACACATCATATAACCAGTTTTTAATTCTACACCATCATTGCTTTACATCTTTAGGAGATAGTTCATATAAAATAAACATTCAAACAATTTTATTAATATAATCAATACAAGGGAACATAAATAAATAATTATCAATTCTTTTACAATGGATAATTTACAGAAAAAAAAGAAACATAAATGTAAAAGCTGAGGATCGTATTCAACACGAGGCCCTTAAAACAAATTCCGAGCCTCATAGGAGAACTCGTTTTGTTTCCCAGGGTACAACAGCCGAAGCAATTTGTACTGTCGGGGTTGATCTAGAACCCGAACTTGTTTGAAGAAGAGAATCCAGAGAGATAAAGAACCTGATTTGCTGCAGGTTTTGGAGTTGTGTTGGTGTATCTTTCTACTGAGCCACACTCAGTATTTATAGTGAAATTCGAATTATAATAGCCACCCAGCCATTTAATCCGAAATCGTAACTGCTCATTTAATTCGTCAGTAATAGTCGTCGGTTTAAATCAACGTGTAACGGAAACTGTTACGAGTCACAACTCGGACCTCGCACCAAGGTCAGTCTCTCCTGACTAGACCCTGGAACCAACCTTCAAAAATACTCGCACTCAAAGTGCGCCATCAAAGTGCCACATTGCGCCCACATGCCCACATTGCGCGTGTGCGAGTTAAGGGTGCCTCGCACCCTTCGCGAATCCACTTAGTATGATACCTTAGGAAACAATATAGACAAGAGGTTATAGAATATAAACTATTTTATATTCTTTTTCTCCTTCAATGTAAGACGACTTCTCACACTATTAATTTCTAATGTCATTAATCACATTAATTTTCATTCAACACATTAATTTATTGATTAAATATTAATAACCGTATTAATATTATCAATAAATTTCTAACAACATCAACCTATTACAAATAAAACTTAAACGTTAAATAAATAAAAACTAAAAAAAGCTTCTAACACTCGAGCTACAAATAATTTTATCACCCCTCAATTTCATGCTTTATTATTCGATAACAATACAACAACATATATACAATCAAATAGGCACGATATACAACGGACAAGAGGTTTCACTTTCTTCTTCATCCCTCAGTCAACGAACTCATTCTCTCTCACACACACACGCAGTAAACTGTGTGTTCCCAGAGTCTTGAGGCTCTCCCATTAATGTGACAACATGGTGCTTCCATTAATGCACAACCATTAAAGCTCTCGTATCACCCTCACCCTTGAAGAAATATCCCTTGTATACCTGTATTAATCTATTTATACACATCTACAGTAAATGCTCTTTTGGGTTGCTTACAATTCATCCAAAAGAGGGTTTTTTTTGCACCTGAATTGTAAAGAATTTGCACAAAGAGGAGTAGCTGGTGGTATTACCCATTTATGATATGCCAGATTATGGTTGTATGATCGACGACCCTCGTTTTCAAATTGTTCAACTGTACGAGGGTCATTGCGTACAGTGAATAATGTCAGCTCTACAGGAAGCTTATAGTACTTCAAGTGGTATGACAATTGAACTGGAATAAGAGGTATTTGTTAATCGGTTAATCATGGGGGCTTTGATCAAGGTATTGTTCCATTTTTGTATCTTCTTGTTGTTGCTGGTTAACTCGGTGTTGACTCAGGTGGAGCCACTGAGTTCAAGGGTTGAACGAACGGCGTTGTTCGATCTCCGAGCTTCTTTAGGGATCAGAGCTAGCTATTGGCCTAAGAAAGTTGACCCATGTACCAATTGGACTGGGGTGGAGTGCCGTAATGGCAGAGTCACCGGAGTTAATTTGTCAGGTTTACGACGAACTCGTGTTGGGCGTTTTAACCCTAGGTTCGCCATTGATGCTTTGGTGAATTTTACTCGATTATCTTCGTTTAATTCTTCAGGATTTTCATTACCAGGGTCGATACCTGAGTGGTTAGGGCAAAACCTTAGTGCACTCCAGGTGCTCGACCTAAGGTCTAGCTCAATTTTAGGTCCAATTCCTCCGTCTATTGGTTCTTTGAGCCAGCTTAATAGTTTACTTCTTTCAGATAATTCTCTTACAGGGATTATCCCTGATTCTTTGAGGCAGCTTTCTTCTTTATCAGTTTTGAATCTTTCACATAATATGTTGACGGGGTCGATTTCGCCTTCGTTTTCAGCTCTTAGCAATCTTACTGTTCTTGATTTGTCTTCGAATTCCTTGTCTGGGTCGATTCCACCCAAGTTTGGGTCACTTTCGCGTTTGAGTTACTTGAATCTTTCCAATAATAGTCTTGCTTCTTCTGTGCCTATACAGCTTGGAGATCTTTCTCAGCTAGTTGATCTTGATCTTGGGTTGAATTCGTTGCTTGGATCGTTACCAAGTGAATTGGGCCTTTTAAAAAGATTAAGAAGATTGTTGATCAGAAATAATGATTTGGGTGGTAGTTTTCCCGGTGATTTGATAATAAACCTGACAGATATCATTGTTCTTGATGTATCTAGCAACAACTTAACTGGCAATCTTCCAGACCTCTCGGCGTTCTCCAATGCTTCTGGTGTCACATTAAACTTCTCAAATAATCGGTTTTATGGAAGCCTTATTTCCAATGTCCCAACTTTTGATTTGATTGATCTATCCAATAACTATCTTCAAGGTTTAGATGTCCATGCTGGAAATAGAACTTTCTTATCAAGAAACTGTTTTCTTCGACTCCCAGATCAAAGGAGCTTGAATGATTGCAGGACGTTTTATGCTCAGATTGGTCTGCCTTTTGATGGGAATCCCATATCTCCAGTGCAACCTCCAGTCCCAAAAAAGAGCAGCAACCGTTTGAAATATATTTTGGCGGGAGTTTTTGGTGGACTTGGTGTCATTATAATTGTAGTTATAATATTGGTTTTGATGCTAAAAACATGTAATAAGGGAAGTGCAAGCCAAAGAAGTGCAAATGTGGAACCTGTTCAAGAGGAAGGAAACACTAAGGATCAAAATACATCGGTTGATATCTTAAGCTTAACAAACTCGTATAGATATGAGCAAATGCTACAAGCCACTAGTGATTTCAGTGATACAAATCTAATTAAGCACGGTCACAGTGGAGACATCTTTTCAGGGAGCTTAGAAGACGGATCTTCTGTAGTTATTAAAAGAATTGATATGCGTTCTTCAAGAAAAGATTGTTACATGACAGAATTGGAGTTGTATAGTAAGGGTATGCACACAAGATTGGTGCCCCTCTTGGGCCATTGTTTAGAACATGAAACTGAAAAGCTCCTGGTGTACAAGTACATGCCAAATGGAGATCTTTCAAATTCATTATATAGGACTACTAGTTTGGAAGATGGTGGTTTACAGTCGTTGGACTGGATCACAAGATTAAAAATTGCTACAGGAGCTGCTGAAGGGTTAGCATACTTGCATCATGAATGCAATCCTCCCCTTGTTCATAGGTAACTAACAACTTGGTTTTACAGCTACTAATGCTAGTTGCTGGTTTTGGGGACTTTGGGAAGTTATTTATCTTATAATCATCTTTGATTTACAGAGATATTCAAGCAAGCAGTATCCTACTTGATGATAAGTATGATGTACGCCTTGGAAGTTTGAGTGAAGTTTGCGCTCAAGCAGTCGATAACAACCAGAATATGAATGTTATTACAAGGCTGCTGCGAATTTCATCGTAAGTATTATTTCTTCACTTCTGTTCATTTGAAATGTTTAAATCAGATCAAATTCGATATTCTGTTATTAGTTTTCTAGTACATAAGGTTTTAGGTGGCAATTTTGACCGATTTACTTTTGACTGGGTTAATTTGGGCTGTGTTTAATCTAAAATGTAAAAAAAAGAAAGAGAAAAAAAGAAAATTGGTGCAAGAATGTTTATGACTCAGATAAGTTGTGTTTTTGTGATTATAATTAACCTTTATTTTTAAATTTCCACCTGTCTACCTATATTGTAGTATATCTTCTTCTTACACTTTTTTTCTTGTGATTATTATCAGCACCATTATTAATTTAATTCAGCATACTTATACCTTTTTCTTCTTTACAAATGCGCAGGAATCCTGAATCTACTCCTTCTGGTACGTAACATCTTTATACATCAATTACTTGTAACTTATGTAAACCCAAATATTGTATATATAAGTCTATCTCGGGTAATAGTGAAATCATATCAAGTCAAGACTTATATGTTATTATATTGTGGAATAAACAGGATCGATACCTCCTATTTGTGCATATGACGTATTCTGTTTTGGAAAAGTTTTACTTGAGCTGGTAACGGGTAAACTTGGAATCAGCAGTTCAGAAGATCCATCCACAAAAGAATGGGTTGACCAAACTTTGACTTGCATCAACAACTATGACAAAGAATTGGTATCCAAGATTGTTGACCAATCTCTAGTTATAGACGAAGACTTACTTGATGAGGTGTGGGCTGTAGCCATAGTGGCTAAGTCTTGCCTGAACCCAAAGCCAGCCAAACGCCCAGAAATGGCTCAGATTTTGAAAGCATTAGAAACCCCTTTCAGGGTTGTAAGGGAAGAGTACTTCAGTTCAGGAAGATCAAGAAACAACTCATCAAGAAGGTCATGGAGTGCTGCTTTTTTTGGTAGTTGGAGGCAGAGTTTTTCAGGGAGTACAAATAGTCAAAGTCAAAGTCAAACAAATAAAGACGGTAATAGTGGTCCAAAACAAACTGGGAGAGATAACTCTCAGGGAAGTGGTGCAAATGATAAAAGATCATCAAGTGAGATTTTCCCAGAACCTGTAGATATTAATGACGTGGAGAGACACGATGAAACCAGATGATGTAACACCATTAAAATGTTGTTGAAACGTCAAGAAAATTGATCTTGTTCTCAGGTTTGAGGGGATCGGGTCAGCGGGGTGGGTTGGGTTAAGATTATATACAAAACTGGTTTGAGGCCAAATTCTTTTATGGGTCTGAGATTTTGTGATTTCTTGTTGTTGTGCTTGTTATAGATCCAGATCCATTTGAAGTTGAGTGTAATTGCAAAGAGTGAAGCTTTGTGACATGTGCCATTGTTGTAATGTATCAAGATCTGAGAGTGAATTGTGTTTAAGTCATCAGCCTCTTACTGTGTTTGGTTTGACTCAAAGTTTTGACTAACAAACACACACACATAGGAAAGTATGTTTGCATGACAACATAATCGTCTCTCTTGCTTTGTCCTACTATATACGGTCCGCACTACACATAAGTGAACACACGGTTGGTTCTGCATTGAAGGTATCCTTTGAAACATCAATGCATTGCATTGAATTAACAAATGATAAATATGTTAGGATAAATGTGTAATTACATATTAAAAATTAGATAAAGGTAATAGTTTTAAGAAAGAAACAATTGATAAAAATTCTTGTATGAAGAAATTTCAAATGATATAGTATAATCAATGACATTTTTTCTCACATTTGAAACTTCTAGATCATTATTTGAACAAGAGAAGGCTGGAGCAGGTTTAAGTTGAGGGACAAATATATTTTTATATATGAGGCACTTGCACTGAGTTGAAAATAAATCCATCAATACACACTTAAACAAGAAAAGCTGCTGTTGAGTCAATTATAATAGTTCATATCATCGTCAATATTGTTGGCGTCTGCACTTGTTTCAACAGTGTAAGAGAATTTACTGAATTTTAACGGGTAACCATCTGACTAGTAGTAACACGCGCTAATAGCTTCAAACCCTTAAACATGTGTGACTTGTAACCAATCCTGTGGTATTTGTGTCTCACAATATCATCATCATCGTCTACACAGGACCAAGTAAGTCCTCTAGCCGAGCTTCCC
Source organism: Flaveria bidentis (assembly GCA_018326385.1). NCBI lineage: Eukaryota > Viridiplantae > Streptophyta > Magnoliopsida > Asterales > Asteraceae > Flaveria > Flaveria bidentis. The sequence goes on along the minus strand of BJCM01001165.1, from coordinate 3,465 downwards.
ACCCACATAAACCTCTTTGAAAATGGATTCACCAGGCTCTCATGAAATTCGTCCGCCGCTTCACACATAATCCCCTGTAAAAATAATAACATGGTTGTAAAATTTTAAAAGGGATTAGTAATAATAACAGTAACAATAAAACAACTAAAATTTGTGGTGGGATGTACTTCTGCCATGGCTTTGATCTTCAATGTGAGGTTATTACTCAGGATGATGATCTTTTGATCTGTGATTTCTTTGTGTAAGTGGAGGGCAATTTCAAGAACTTCAGATGCTGCTGTTTGTGAATGAACAATTTCATCATCCACATTAATCCACCATCTTGTATTCATCACACAGTCATCAATCCATCTCAATGCTAAAGAAGCCTTTTTTGAGCTTCTGCTGAAGAAACTATCTTGGCTCTTGATATCCATTAGTTCATTCACAACTGATGAGGGTATTATAAAAGATAAAAGAAAATTGTCAGCTATAACTACAACATAAAATTGTTTATTTTTAACTTAATTAACAGAAAGCAGGACTTATTAGTTATTACCAATTTTGGGTACAAAAAGCCTAGTTCCTTTAATGCCCTCCAGAAGTTTCAAATGCTTCAAAGACTTCTGGTCAAGAAGACTGTTACTGTCCACTACCATTCTCCATCTTTTCTTTGCCAAGGTCTAAACAAGAATATCATGAACATTCCTCAGTTTGTTTTTATATTTTTAAACAAGAAAACTAACCATCTTCCTTGCAAAAATGCCAAAAGAAATTATAATAATATATCAGATGAGTTGGACATGCTATGAATTATAAACACAAGAATATACCATTATAATAGCCATTTTTGCCCAGAATTGCTCCATTTTTAACAATCTAGTGTTCTTTTTGCATTTTGCAGGAACGTTGAATTTTTTAAACGATATATAACCAAACTTACTTGAGATGAATTAATGGCCTTTGGAACATTTTGAGGGCAGTTGAAGGAGTTGCAGCTTCCTTTCATAATCACTTGTCTTGATTTATGTTCTTTCTCCGAAGAAGCAGCCAAATCTTCTTCACAACTCACAAATGGATCAACCTCATGTTCTCCATTCATCCCTTCATCTGTAGCAAATAATTTTTGTGAAAAACCAAAAATGTCTTTTTCCCCAAAGAGGGTAGAATTAACAGCTCTCTTTGACAAAGATTTCCCAGAACAAGCATTCGGATTCTTGTTCTCTTTATCTGGAGTATAAAACTCCAATTCTTTTCCATCTAAGCTATCAGAAAGATACATTGAAGTCGACACATTCTGCTTTGACCAAGGATTCATTGATATGTCTGGAGTTAAAGTTTTTTCTTGATCCAAGTTTGTTACATCAGAGAGAAGCTCAAAAACTGATTCTTTATTCATTATCTCCTCATCAACCGATTCAAATTTGACAGCCATACCCGCATCATCAGAAAGAACCATAGAAGCTGGTTCATCCGTCATGTCCCTCTGATTCACCAATTGCTCAAATTCACAACCCATGTCTCTATTTACACCATCAAAAAGGACCACAGGAACTGAACCATTGTTGGTTTTCTGCTGATTTTCATATTCATTTTCGTTGTCTTGATCTAAAGCTTCATTTTCATGTGTCTTCATAGCATTAGAAAGATTAACAGAAACAATATCATCCTTTATCGTCACATGACTGATTTGATCAAAATCATTGCTCAGATTGTTCCTTATCCAATTCAACTGATCTTCTGATTTGTTTAAGCAGTCCAAAATCTCTGTTTTGGATATAGCTTCTGAGTCAACAAGTGGGGCTTGAACAGTGGTGAGGAGTTCACCATTACCATTGCCTGTTTTCAATGAACTTGAATGTTCTACCTCAGTATCATCACAGGAAGAATTTAAGATGGGTGCAGAAAACAAATCTTCTTTAATATTTTTATGATAAAGAAGCTCTAATTCATTGCTCATATTTCTCCTCAACAAATTTAACGGTTTCTCTGAATTGTTTCGGCTGTCAGAAACCTCTGTTGCAGATGTGGTTTCCGACACAAGTGAAGCCCGAATTGAAATACTGTCATCATTTTCATTGCTTGTTATCGGTAGATGCAAGTTTTCTACCTCGATATCGCAACTAGAGTCGCCAGGCACTGAAGATATCAATGGATCCAATGACTTCAAGAGCGAATCCTGAATCTTGTTGGATAAAGACAAATGCAAACACTCCAAATCATCATCAGATGAATACTCTTCATGTTTCTCATCCTATATCAATCAAGAAAAAGATAAGCAAAAGAACAAACATAAAGAGGCATTTAATCGAACAACTTGCAGGCATAATAAAAAACGCATCATAATCTGAATTATAGACGAATGCACAAACAAAACCGTAAGAATACTCATTAAAGCCACCTGATGTGTTTCTTCTTCTTCTTCTTCTTCTTCGATCGTATTGACAGTAGGCATAAACTGTTGATCAACATTATAAGCTTGACTCAATGGCACCCAATGCAGCTCGTAAACCCTACTTGAACCACCCATCTTCACCGTATCCCCTTCTTTCAGCATCACGTGAACCCCTGGTTCAATCCTCCTCCCCGAGACCCATGTCCCATGAACTATATCGATAACAAAATCAAGAAAACAGATTAACCACTTATCGCCCCAAATGAATAACAATTGTATTGATAACTAATAATGGAAAGTGTTTTACCAGATGATAGATCGAATACAGAGATGATGTGGGATGAGGGATTCGAGTGAATTCGAAGATGGTATCTGCTGATACTAGGGTGTTCGAGAGTAATGTGGCAATGTGGGTGGCGTCCAACAAGCAAGATTTCTTCACGGGATTCTTGAAATTGTGATGATTGTTTGCGTATGAGAAAGATGTTCTTGAGGATGGAACCGTTCTTCAGTACGGTGAATGCTGGAATTTGAATGTCTTTGTTATCATCCTCCATTGTTGTGTTCTTGAGATCAGAAGATTGTGTGTGTTTGTGTGTGGAATGATGATGGATGTCTTTGGTGTTTTGGGATGAAAATGTTTACGTTGAGAGTGGTTTTCAAACGGCAGAAAGAGAGGAGTCGTATGACTTTTTTTGAAATTTAAAATTAACGGAATCTAGTTGTTAATCACAAACGGGGTCATAATTATTAAGGATGTCCAAAAAGCTCGCGGCTCGTGGTTTGTTTGGAGCTCGTTCGAAAAAAGCTCGAAAAAAGCTCGCTCGAATCGGCTCGGTTTATAAACGACCCGACCCGAGCCAGCTCGATTTGTAAACGAGCCGAGCCGAGCCAGCTCGATTTGTAAACGAGCCGAGTCCGAGCCAAGGGTGGTTACTCGTTGGCTCTCCTAAATTAAATATAACTTTTAATATGTAATATATATATATATATATATATATATATATATATATAATATTTATATAATGTTAAATGATTTGGGCTTGTCAACCTATTTTGTATATGGTTGAATTTGACCGGACCTTGTAATC
>BJCM01001164.1:0-11643 GCA_018326385.1 Flaveria bidentis | reverse complement strand
CTAATAAAACTTTATAAGTTTATTAAAATTCATTTTATAACTTTATAAGTTTTAATAAGTCTTTTCCATTTAGTTATTTGTTGTAACATGATTAATAAACTTTATAATTTTATGAAAAAGAATTATTTATAAATCAACGAGTTATTATAAGTTGTTTAAATGATAAATTAAATAAATCAATTCACGATATTTTTTAAACTACACTTCTAATCTACATAATTTATTAATATAAATAAAATAATTTAAATAAAGAAATTCATATCGTAAGAAAGTTCGATTTTAGTTCAGGTTCAGGTTTATATTTTGAAAATGACGGATGTTACAATGGATTCAACTTCAAATAGACTTCCATCCATACAGACAAAACAGTGTTATCTCTATTACAGAGAATCATGTGCAGCACTCAAGGACAAAACACATCAATATCATATATCACTTGATTAGAAATAACTTTGAAAAAGATTAATCAAACTAGTCAAAGTTAACACAAATGAACAATATGTTGATCTGTTCACCAAAAGTTTTGATGAGCAGATATATAAATATCTTGTATCAGCTATTGGAATGATTAACCTTTAGTAGCTTTTCTTAAACTCAACTTATATTATTTCTAAACTTGTGTGTCTTAAGTTCTCTCTTTTATCACCTTCATAAGCCATTATTTGCCTTGGAAGACAAAAATCTTTTAAATAATATTCCTTAGTTTTTTGAAAATTGATCATTTAATTTTACGAAAGATGTGTATTTACCTTCGGAAGAAAATTATGCCTTCAAAAACAAATAACTACTTAAGTCAATTTACCTTTGGAATAAATTTTCAATGTATCTTCGGAAGCTTAAAATCATTCTTGAGTACTTATATGTTTGTGAAGAACAATTTTCTTCTGAAAGAAATTAAGTCTTGGAAGTTTCATTCTCCTTAGAATAAAATCACTGAGTATTGATTTCTTCCGAAGTAAAATTTTCTAAACTCTTTGAAATAACTTCCAAAGTCATTTCGGCCTTGGAAGTTTTTTCTCAAAAACTTCTGAAGATAAAATTACATTCAGAAGATTGTAGACTTCCAAGAAAACTACCTTTTGGGGCACTTTTTCAGAGGTGGGACCGATATCAGGATTTCAAAGTTTATCCTCTTTCATTAACTTTGTCTCAGATCCATTTCATATATACACCCAACGGTTTCCCCCTCTTTCATTATCATCTACAACCAACCTTTATTCTTATCTTCCTTCTCCTTTAAGCTTTCTCAAATGACCAACCTTAACTATAAAAACAACCCTGATTTCTCCATGCAAATCCACAGGAAGCATAATCAGGTTGCCCTGTTAGACTTTGAGAAAGATCAAATTTTCTCATAGGTTTGCCAATTTCTTACTCTATCTAATTACTTCACCTCCCTAACCATTGATCCTTCACTCTATGAGGGTCAACTTTTGGAATTCTGGAAGACCTGTCAAAAGGTTATTATGGATGGGGAGAAGGCAATGTCTGCCATAGTGTGTGGGAGGACAATCCTCATCACTCCAGCCATCATCAATACCCACCTTCAGTTGGATGATAAAGAAGGTGAATTGTCCTTTCTCAAAGAAGCTGTAAATCATTCCTTTAAGTAGATGGGCTATGAAAGAGATTTCTCTATAAAGACCTTTAGGAAAGGGAAGGTCTCATCCTAGTGGAAGTAACTGCTTCATGTGATCATCCACAGCTTATCCAACAAGCATGGGGGATGGGACCAGATTCCTGAAAATCTCTTCTTTATAGTACATGGAATGGTCCAAAGGGTAAAGTTCAAGTACTCACAATTTGTGTATACCAATTTACTTGCTAACTTAGACTCCTTAAAGTACTACATGTTCCCTAGATATATTCAACACATTCTCAATAGTGAACTGGGCTCGCAGTTGAGGGGAACAGGTAATATTCTTAAATTGGAACTGATGAAGCCTAACATCTTTAAGACTATGAAGAAGCCAACTACTAGCTTCTTTGGGGTAGAAACAACCCTTGTCCCAAAAATGTTAGAGCTCATTTCTCAATGTGAAAATCTAGTAACACAAGATAGTGTTAAACCAACACCTTCTACCTCCCAACCACCAAAACAACCACAAATGCTCCAAACCTACCAAAGAAAATCCAAACAAACCCTTACACAAGCTACTAAGCTTGTGCAGGCCCCCATATCACTACCCATACAATAAGAAGTGGACACTAGAGTTCCCACTACTCCTGAGGAGCAAACCACTCCCATCTCATCAAGAATCAGTGTTGAGGTTCCTCATGCTCAGCCTAATGAGCTCATTAGCCCATCAACCTTAAGCCATCACTTAGAGTCTCAACACTCTAATAAACAACCTTCATGGGAAAGTTACCATCCCTAGACTCTTGATCTAAACCGACCAATACCCAACCTAGAATTCAATGATGATAAAGACATGGAATTCAGTGAGTACGATGAGTATCTCTATTCCTCCCCTACTCAAAGAGAGATTAGTACTCTTGCTTTTCCCTTGTCTAGCCAACATCATTCACCCATCACTGAGGTGGATCTCTCTGAACATGTTTAAGAGATCCATATGGAAGAGGCTCTCACTTCTGAAAGTGATTACATCATTAGGACCTCAACCATGGCAACCCATCCCATTGACACTTCAGCTGAAGTTGTTATTGAGCAAGGAAAATCCAGCAGCCAAGAACACTATACTGGTGGTAAGAGAGAAGACTTTGGTCCCACTCTCATCCCCCATGATTCTTTTGATGAAGATGAGGGGAACATGAGACTAAAAGTGTTGAAACTATCAAAAACATGCACTTACTTAGTCCCTAAGGTTAGTCACTTGGAATCTCAGGTGACTACCGTACAAAACAGGGTCAATGGTCAGCAACTTGAGATCTCTTATCTCAAGGAGAAACTAGCTGGGAGACCTTTAAGAATAGCTCATCCAGGAACACAAGAACTTATGGATGTGACAGACCTAACTCCTAGCTTACCTATGCAAGTGGGTGATGCTACTAAAAAAGGGGAGAAAGCCTCAAACATCATAGAACCTAGGAGTTCTTTACAGGGTATGGACATAGAGGACTCACCAACCTCACTTGCAGGTGTCCATATTCAACAACCTTCTCAAGTCCATATTAATGTGGACTCACTCATACAACAGTTGTTTAAGGAGGGTATTCCAAGGGCAATGTCATCTCCAACCCAAGGAACTTCAAACTACATTCTAGGGAGGAGGCATGATGCTGAAAGAAGAGCCCTCATTCTTCAAAGAGTTCAAGGGCAGCAAGAAGTCTTCAACTTTCAAACCTTGAACTACTATGAAGGACTTGATCTAGTCAACATGCCACTTGCCAACCCAAGTCAATCCAGGCAAGCTAACAAAATGACTCAAAGAATTCAAGATAGGTTTGTTGAAGAGTTTAGTCAAAGGAGAAGACAAAAGCAAACAAGTAATGTCATTGGTCAACTAGATGTTAAGGTAGATCCTGAGATTAGCTTTAAAGGTAAAACCTTGACTGAAGGCCTAGTGATAGAGCCTGTGAGCAATGTCACAACAACAACTACTTCAAAATCCCATACCCTTAGTGATGCACTAGCTAGTGAAAGTGATTCACAGCCTCACTTTGGCCTGAGTCTGGATGCTACACCAGGAAATGAAGGCCAAAGTTTTCTCCACCTTGAGTCACAAAGGTCTGCGGGTAACAAAGGGAAATGGATTTTGACTCCAGAGGAGATTAAGGAGGATGAGGAGAGAGAGAGAGGAAGAGGAAGCTAAGGGGAGAAAGCTCCATTGGGTCCTCAGGCTTAATGGAAGCTGCAATCAGGGCTGCTCTCAGACTAGATACTCAGAATGATGAGTTAAGAGAAATCAAGATTAACTACTTGCAGACTAGGAACTATGATATAGATGAGATCATCTCTCTCCCCTTAGATGAATTGAATGAACTGGAAAACATGAAAGTCTCTAAGGAGAGGAAGAAGGCAGAGGTTGCAGAGTTGCTCCTCAAGATCAACTCCCTCTCCTTCTGAACCTGAGAAGGAAGAGGACCCAACTAATAAAGACAAGACATAACAACCTAGTGTCGAAGGCCAGTTTTCTTAGTTAAAGTTTCCAAAGAGGAGGAAAGAATGGTTGTTAGACCCTTATCAAAGAAGAAGAAGAAGAAGAAGAAGAAGTCAAAGTCATCCACCTCCAAACCTCAAGATGAGTCAGATCATCTTAAGAGAGTACATGAAGAGGCTGCTCAACGAACTACACTTAAAGTGGAGCCTCTTACATCAGGAAGACTCATCTTGTCTTGGACCTTTGCTGCTAATCTAGACATATGGTTTATCACTAGAGATCAAGGTGGTCAAGATGCCTACTTCTTGCAAGACATGTTTAACTTACCTTTGCATGATCTCTATGACATGAGAAGGTATTTTGAAAGTTTGTGTGATCGTGACTAATTGATGAAGAAATGAATGGTCATGATCAAGATAAGGACTGTTAATATATAAAGACACTTCTATGTTTTGGTAGCATTAGCCTAGGGGGAGTTTGTAAGGTTTAATGAAAGGTTGTTGCACCTAAAACAACTCAAGTCTTTTCTGCATGCATGCACTTAGTGCAAGGTATAAGTTGCTTTGAAAGTTTCATACTCTCACATGAAAAAAATATTCTAAGCATGAAATCTTCTAAAGCCAAAACCAATATCTTCCGAAGCCAAAAGTAAAGTCTTCCAAAGCTTCAAAGACAAACTCTTCTGAAGCCAAAGAAGTGAAGACGGATTTCTTCCGAATACTTTGAAGAACATGCTTTCTCTTATGTACTTTTCAAGAAGCTGGCCAACTTTCCGCTGCAACTCTAAAAACTTACCAACTTATGCAAGTTAGTGAAAGGTCCATGTTTTTTGTAACTGTACATTGAGATCTTGAGTCTATAACTTTCTACTTTATGTATTTTTATCCTTTTTGTAATATATTAGTATGTGAGCTATGACATGTCATAGTCACTAATCAAAAAGCAATCTTCTTTTTGACTCTACATTGATCTTATGTTGTTTAGATTGATGTTTCCAGCTGACCTTCTAAGTATGGCTGGCTGTAGGATGTAGTATAAAGTATCTCAGGTCCTTGTATCTTTCTTTATGCTTTGTAATACTTGTAAAAGAACTTGAGAAGCAATATACTACAATCTTGAAAACCTTTACTTTAGCATCAATATAAAAGTCTTGGTTCCCCATTTGATGTGTTAAGTATTTTAAACACTCTCCTCATTATGAGACTAAGTGTATTGACCATCTCTTAAACGGTTCTGCATAGATAATGGTGTTAAACAGTTGTCGAATGTGACAAGCTATAAATTCAAGAGTAGAAGGTTTTGTAGATGCCAATCAAAGCTAGGCTTTGTGATTATAAGAATCAGATAAGACTGAACTCCTATGGTATTTAAACAACATAAAACAAATGTTTTTATGTAGTAAAGTTGGATTATGTCCAACTTGAATGTTTTTGCCTTCTTTTGTAATGAAATACGTTGAGGCTGTAATGTTCTAAATGTGAACATGTGTCTTGTTATGAGTAGATACCAAAGCTTGAAAGATTTTGTTATATTGCATGTGCAAGGAACATATGCTTTGGATCCTGAACAATGTGATCTTAGAAAATTAACTGATGGAGGTTTAGTCATACATGCTTGTACACATGTTTGTACGAGCATGACCATGGCAGACTTGGCCATGTTAGGTTTGACTGGTTAGGCAAGAACTGGTTTAACTAAAACATGTTTAGCTAAAATTGGTTTGATAAAATTCTTAGCAGCTTATTACTACATTCTTCCAAAAATAATTCATGGCAGCCAATTATATTTCATCCAAACTATTTATTTTTTAAATGTTTTAATTATTTTTCCTTTTTATCTTCGTTTAAAGTTTATTTTTCTTTACAACCTTTTTATTTAAATGCTTTGAAACTTTACCTTTTCATTGGTTTCTTTATTTGTTGGGTTTGTTTTGATGGTTTTTTATTTTAATTTAACATATATTTTTATTAGCATAGATACTTCTCAATTTCGTACTTATCATGACGATTTGTTTTTACATTAATATTCTTGTTTGTTAACATTTACTTTCATGACAACATAACCTCTTTTACATTTCAATATATTTTGACGTAACATTAGCTCACGGGTAATCAACACTAGTTTAAACCAAAATAACTTAAAGAAACACTTTTGTTGTTAGAATGTTAAAATGCATGTTCAATGAACACATTTATTATCTTCTTCTACACTCTAACTTCTTCTGTATGTTTACTTGCTGCTCACGACAAATGGGCTCCGTACTCTATACTTGTCATTCGACCATGTAATCGCACCAAAGTTATCTTCCCCCAATTCACCATCAGATCTAAACATCACTTGGTACGTCAATTTCTTCCTGTTCTCTGTAAATTCCAACTTATTCGGTGTAACATTCACCTCCAATCCATTTGGGGCTTCCACCGATGCTGTATAGATCGTATCACCATCTTCAACATTGGTCACCGTTCGAGTTACAATGCTCTCTCTCCCGTTGAATTTTGAAATCGCTATTGATGGGTAGTTCATGTTGGAGATTGCGTTTTTGTTAGGGTTTTGTGGGCAGGTGAAATCGGGGGGGAGTGTAGAGGAAATTCGTTTGATTGTGGTGAGAGTGTAGCCTATGTTGCATAGAAAGTGAAGGTAATCGATCGTTTCGGTTTCGTAAACTAGCCCTGGTTGTAATGGGCTTGATGTTACTTCACCTGCACCGAAATCGTAGGGTGTAGCGATTGATCCTGAGTTTGTTGTGATTGCCTCTTTCATGTTGTTTGTTTGAGTTGCTGTAGTTGAAATATATGTCATGTTACAAAATATTAAATCCAATAAAATTTTATTAATTATAAATTAATATTTTAAGATTATATATGATTGAATGAAATCCTATTTATTATAAATAGAGTGAAAGTTTTGTTTCAAAATAAATGCTTTAAAAATGTCATTTTTAAAAATGTAACTCCTGATTTTAATTATCTTATAAAAATTTTATTTTAAAAAAAGAAAACAATTTCAAAATATTTGGTGTTTCTAGAAAAGTTTAATGTTTTTGAATTTTTTTTATTTTATAGAAATTTGTTTATTTATAAATAACCTTAATAAAAGGATCTAATCTTAATTTATTAAATACTATTTTATAATATAAAAAATTAAATAATATTATTAGTAATTAATGTGATTGTTTAATAGGAGAAAGAAGAGGAAAATCTTTGCTAAATAAAAATATAATGCTATTAGTGTCTCTCATTTACCTTTTTAGTAAAGTAGGGTGTTACTTTGATATATGAAGCTTGCTATCATGGTTGAAAAAACACTAGGCGCTACGGGCGGTGGGGTAACGGGATTAATCGGATTGGAATTTTTTATGTAATTTATATATATCTGTGTATATGTATACATGTATATAACTAAATTCAAAAAAGTTCAAACCAATGTTTTCAGAACCGGATCGGACATCAAGCCGGACACCTTACTAGTTAGGTGGTCGAACTGGTTGGACCGGATTTAACTATATTTATATATGTAATTAAATATAAGTAATTTATATATTTGTATATCCAACATACTAATTTATAGTTTAACACCCTGTTTTTACCCATTAAAATTTAAAAAAAAATCAAATTCCGGTTCGAACCAGCCCAGTTTCCCGGTCCGACTACCGGTTCGGGGTGAACCGTTCGGTTCAACCAGTCAAAACCGAACTGCAACAGACCGGACCGGCCACCTGACCGATCCCCAGTCGGACTGGCCAGTCCGATCCAGTCTCAAAAACAATGGTTCAACATTAACCATTTGTGACCAAATTTGACTGATTTTGATCAATCTCCGCAGTTTTGACTAATTTTGAAAGAAATTTGAACAATTTTGACTGATATTGACCGATTAGGTCCGTCTAGGACCGATTAACCCTCTGATTATGTAAAATCGCCAAGGTTGGTGGCCGATTTCTGATTAATTACCGACTAGGACCGATTTTTACAACACTGCAGTTACTACAAGTTGGTTGTACTTTGATGTATGGAATTTAGTACAGTTTGTGAAGTTTTGTTGAGTTTGTAACCTGTTGTCATGATTGCTGATCTTATAGCAGATGGGCTCCAGTTAGGGTTTTCAGATTTGATCATGGCGGCGAGGCCAGAAACGTGTGGGCAGGCCATAGAAGTTCCTGAAAGTATATAGAAATGTGGAGGATTCTTGCCCGCGAGTTTTACTACGGAATCATTGTCTGGCCATGAAGCAAGAATGGCCACCCCGGGTGCTGCAACATCAGGCTGCAAGGTAATTCAATCATGAAACAACTTAATTACTTCGTTTATGTTATGAGATAACCAAAAGTTTTATACTTTATAAGTGTGCATAGCATGATAGTGAACTTGCCTTGAGTATGTCTTTTGTAGCAAATGAAGGGCCCCTAGCTGAGAAGTAGGCGACTACAGGGGCAGGCTTATATTGCGTCACTGATACAGTTGGTAGAATAGTTGCCGTAGGTTTCCTTCACATATTCCCTCAAACTGGTTAGTAATGAATACTAGTTATGGGCAATAACAGACCCAAACCAACAAAATGGTTCAGACCATACCAGAACAAGCTAATATTCGATTCACTTTTCAACGTATTGAAAACATTAAACATTCTCAGTTAGGTTCCATATTGTCTGAACCAGGACCAAACAGGTTAAAGTTGGTTTGGTTTTTGGTTCTGGTCCAGTCGAGTTAAACTAGATGAACAACCTTAGTGGATCATAACGGGCTTCTAGCAATAAGTTGCAATGATTGAACTTAATATCTACCTTTCGTTTTTCGCATAAGATATAATCTTCTTTCCATCACGTAGATTAACTGCGGCCATTGAAAAGGATCCATAAGATGAAGCCACTGCTCTTGCATTATCACTAACAAAAATCATCCCAATTGCACCAAGTCTTTTAACTCCTGCTATCTTTTGTTTGGCTGAATATAGTCCATCTCCATTCTCACAAAGGATAATGTTTCCTTTAACTTTTTCTCGATCTAATGAACGCGGTAGGCAGTTTCTGAAGAACACCCATGTTATTAGTCAAGCAAATTGTGGTCATAGAAGTAGAGGCTGGTATGTCGACCAAGTTACTTATAAATATCAAACATATAAAGTTAAAAATTAAAACAAGTAAACTGTAATGGGATGAAACTTTTTTTCCATTTAGACTTTTACTTGAACCTTCTTTTTGTGCACCTCTACATCAAATGTGAAAACACCATTGAAAGAATTTTTTATGGAGTTACCTTGCATTAATTTCGTCATAATAGCTAGAATTTCCTTTGGCTGAGATTCCATAAAGTAACGGGTATACCGGAGATTTTTGTAATTCACCGAAGTTTATGCCTCCACCCTTAAATTTTGAAAGAAACTTATACGTTTGAGTACGATAACAAATCTTGAATCCCTTTTCTAGTTAGTAAGTAATATTATTCGGCTTCAAAGGAATATATATGCTTTGTTAGATGGCTTTTCGTAAAATCTAACATAGGTCATGCATTCCTTGAATAGATGTCCGTAATGTTTTGTAGTGTAAAAGGAATGTATTCAATTTTCACTTGTAGAGAAAGGTTTAAAACATAGATGTCCTTTATATGTACAAAATGGGAGATTCAGGTAGGTTTTTTTGGTCATGGGTTGAGTTGGAACAAAAGACTTTTCACCCAAATTTATCAAATCTGACATGACTAATTTTTAACTATGTTGTCAAACATGATTTACAAAAACTTTATTGTTTCAATAAGAATTTAATGTATTTAAATGTTACAGTTTAAGGCGTTTATGCATTAACATACACTTTGGGCAACTTTCAACTCATTAGAGAGATAATATAACATGAATAAACCGATTCATAAGTAAATTGTTACCTTTATGACTGTGTTGTCACCCAATGTGATATCAGCCTGAAAATCACGGTCAATAGAACTAGCTGCAACGCTTAAGATCCATGGAGCAACATTGACAACCGATCGCCTACGTGGGCCATCATTTCCTGCAGAACAAACCACCATGATCCCCTTTTCAGTTGCATGAAAGGATCCAATGGCAATTGGATCTCTCTGAAAATTGGGTCCGTATCCGGCGCCTGAACCAAGAGATAGCGATAGTACATCCACACCATCTTCTATAGCATCATCAAATGCAGCCATTATATTTGACCCTTTACAACCTCTAGCTCCACAAACCCGATAAGATGCAATTCTTGAACCAGGAAAACCGCCCTTCGCTGAACCCAATGCGAGGCCATAATAAGATGCATTTTGTACGGTGTTACCAGCAGCCGTTGAAGCAACGTGGGTTCCATGCCCGCTATGGTCTCTTGGGGATGTGAGGCCACCTCCGGTTGAGTAATATCGTGCTCCAATTAGTTTCCTGATAGAATTTATTATTTAGGTGCTATCAACTAGTGAAACTTACCAGATTTTTCCTAGATCATATTGTTTAAAAAACCAGACTGTTACTAGTCTAGTATTTACTGTTCAGAATAACACAACTTTGGAGATGTTGTAAGCATTTAAATACCATTGACCCTTTTCAAATCTTTGTTATTGGTGAAAAACTTTTGATGATAGTATTATTAGTTAAAGTTACCTATTGCAGTTTGCAGGTGAAAAATCACTACTTTTCATGCAAGTTCCTTTCCATTTTGATGGAATTGGACCAAAACCTTCATCACTGAAACTTTCAGACTCTGGCCATATACCTAAGCACCATGATTGAAAACATAAAAATGATTAATATAGCACCATTTCACATTTTAATAATTTCATAAGCATGGTAGTTTCTGGTTTAGATTAAGTTGGGTTGACTTGAAACTTTTTTCTCATAAAGAGTAAAACATTATTATATATAGACAAAATTACAGAAAACGTCCTTTAGGTTTATAGAAAGTTACAAGTATCATCTTTTATCTTCAAAAAATGTTCTAATCATCCTTAATGTATACTTTTTATAACATATTACGTCCTTTGGACTAACAGGCGTTAGTTTTCTCCGTTAAGTCAAGGGCATTTAGTATTTCTACCGCTTAAAGGACTATTTTTGAAACTTTAAACCTAATTTAAAGGACGTTTTTCGTAATTAGCTTTTATTTCAAAATTTGTTACACATAATTTTTTTTAAATTATTATACTTTAATAAAGATATACAAATAACATATATTATACAAATTATCTAATTTTATCATAACTTTTAAAAATACAAATTATAATAAGTAATAAATATTTCTTAACTAATTTGAATTTGTATTATTAAATTTATATTAAAATTATTATCTTAATATCCACCTTTTGTTTTTTTATCTACAGTTTTTTTTGTTACTTTTAACCCTAATACATTTAAAATCGTTTACACTTGTACCCTTATAATTTTTCACTTTCAACTTCGGTCCCTTATGCTTTTCATCTTTTATAAACTACTTTAGAGTTAACAAGCCGCAACGTGAGTGTGTGATTTCACGTTTTTAGGCCAAATTTTTAAGTTTATCAGCCATGTCAAAACACGCAGGTTCTAAATCGACTTAGTTATTGTTTTTGATGTTTTACACTTCACGTGCGCAATGGCGGAGCTTGAA
>BJCM01001163.1:0-11718 GCA_018326385.1 Flaveria bidentis | reverse complement strand
GTCACACTGTCATTTACAGATAAATATTACCTTTGCGACGCTGCATATACCAACACTCGTGGATTTATGACTCCATACCGCAACACTAGGTATTGGTTAGCCGATTTCCAACGACGAAGACCGGTAACTAAGGAAGAAAGATTTAATCATGCCCATGCTTGCCTTAGAAATGTTATTGAGCGTGCTTATGGTGTATTGAAGGCAAGATTCCCAATCCTAAAGCAAATGGCTCCTTATCCTTTTCCAGTGCAAAGAGACGTAGTTATTGCTTATTTTGCAGTGCATAATTTTATAAGAAAATAAAACATTCAAGATGAATTATTTACAAACTTTGAAGATAACACTATGGTTACCCCTAATGGTGAAGGTGGAGGAAGTGAATGTCAAAACACACAAGGCATTGAGTAGGGTTCAGAATGGGTTGAATATATGGCTACTTTGCGTGACCAAATTGCTAATCAACTACTTTCAGATGCTTCAAATTAGATTTGTATGCAAACTCTTGTATGACATTTTGCTAATCAACTGTTTGAAATTCGATGTGTTTGTTTGGATTATGTTTGATTTATGTTAACTTCTATTTTGTATGACATTTGAATTATTATAATTTGGCTATTTTTATTAATTACACAACACCAGTTAAATTCAATCTCGTTTAAACAACGGGACAATAATGTTATTTTTATCATTCAGCAGAGTCAGTCAGCTACTAAATCAAATAGCCAAGTTTCAGTCAGATGCAGACTCAGTCAGAACCTCTTACTGGGTCAGCTTCTTACTCATTTAGATCTTACTTAGTCAGCATAATCAAACATCCCCCTACTCTAACCATTTAGTTATTGTTTTGTGTGATTGGGTGGGTAGGTTTTATGTAATAACCCCAATGAACCTTGACTAGCCCTAAGAGTGTGCCGGGTGAGCGATCGTTCAAGGCTTAAGACTTTTTTGTTGTTATTTAAGTTTTGGGCGCCGACTAGAATTATTAAACTATGTATATATATACTTACTATATAATATATGTTCTAGAGGAGTTAAATAATTTAATAGACATATTAAAACATAATAACATATTCTAGAGTCATCCGTTCAATCAAATTAATCAAATTAAGTTATAAAAAATAAATTTCTATTTCATTTAGGTTTTACCTTGCAATTTTAACCCAGTTAAGCCAAATCAATGACTTGTCATTGATTTGTACCCAATGATTAAATACTCTGGCTTGCGCCTGATATATATAAGTTTCTAATTTAAGGGTTCATTTTACTTGTTGCGCGCACTAAGAAATGTAAAGACTAAAGAGCAAAAGTTTGTTTCTCCAGAAGTATTTGTTGTAGACATCATTTTTAAGATTCAGAGGAAGTTGTATTAGTTTTCATCCACTTTTTTATAATTTTTCATGATTCACACTTGATCGATGAGGAAGATGTACGTATGACGGTATGAGTAGTATATATCTCAATATATATGCTATATTGTTTAATTTTAGATAATTTGTATAAGTTTTGTAGGTTTTTGTAAGTTTGAATGATTTTAATAAATTTAAATTTAGTTCTTTTTACATACATCTTGTGGTGATAATAAATTTTCTTTAATACAAAAACTAAGATTTAGAAAAATATTTTTTTAAATTTCATAAGAAGAAAATAATTATAAAAAGATCTGTAAATTTTTTTGTTAGAGACAAAAATTTATAATATGTACATTTTTAGAAACATTTCTTTATTAAAATTATGGAAAAAGAAAGGTTTCTAACAATAAACTTTAAAAAGACCTCAATTTTTTCTACTTTAATCCGCCAAAAACGTTAAAACGTGCCTGATTATTCACGATGGTCTTTGTGGGTGACATGAGATCATGAGTAGCAAGGTATAGCTAACTACATATGGCTACATAAGAGTAAGATCTAGCTACCTAGCAACAAGGTTACTTGCAATGTTTTTGTGGGAGTATAACCTTGTAACGAGTAAAATCTACATATCTAAATAAAAGGTTGGGTGTTGATGGTCGAGGAAATATAGAATTGGTAGTTGTAAAGAGCGGTAGAGCTTGAGAGAAGAAATCGAGATGGAGGAGCTATGGAGAATGGGAACACTGTCCCTCTATATTCGTACCGAATGCAGGTTGACTTCCTGATTAGGCGGTGGGAAGAACATGATACTCTTAACTCTTAGAGTAGTGATAACTTTTTCTAGAAAATAGTATGTATCAGATACAATTTTATATGTTTAAGTTTTTAAAAAGTATATTTTCGAGCAATCGGGTGTTACCTTATAATATTAATCACATTAAACTATATAAATGAAAATTGATTTATAGAAACCGTAATACATTTTATATGTCAAAACTTTTTAACTCATTTTCTAAAACTGCATATTCATTTCTTTGAAACCGTAATGCATTTAATTTATTATGTAAAAATGAAAATTTTTATAGAGCTTGTCATGGTGACCGATTTGTATGTGTATATATATGTGGCTTAGTGAGATTTTTTTATCATCAAAGTGTCAATTATCATACCATCATCCAATGGCAACCATCATGAAACACCTTTATTTATTTATCTTCATTTCCCTTCTCTACAAAGGTATTCTTTTAATTATACTAACTTTTATATAATTTTATCATATAAGTTTCTTAATTACATATTGTATAACTATGCAGAAGCTTGGGGTCAAGAAGAACCGAAACTTACGATCCGTCAAGAGCCAACAGGTGCACCACAAGAATGGAGGGTGACACTTGCGAACCCAACTGATTGTGTTATTTGGGATGTAAAGTTAGATTGTAAAGGGTTTCAATCCCGCGTAGAAATTGATCCTAAAGTCATCTTTAAACAAGATGACTTGTGCATCGTTAAGGATGGTCAACGCATGAAACCTCGAGAGAGCCTTCATTTTGTTTATGTTTGGGAAAGTCAGTTTCCATTCAAGTTGATGGATCAATCTATAGCATGTAGTTAAATAGGTATATCTAACACTTTTAGAATTGAATAAGGGAGACCCAAAATGAGAAGATGAGGGTGTCAAATCACTTGGTTTAGCAAAATGATATATTTTTTTAACTCTTGTTTGTCATGAAGTATGAGAAGGATCATAATTCATATATAAAGTTTTCTATAAGAATTGATTGATTTGGATTTAAGAAAATGCTCGTAATATTCAAAACTTTATTTATTAGTATGTTTAAAACATCACCTAATTCATATATAAAGTCTACTATTGTACCCTATGAAACACTAAACCCTTTCTCCCCAAAAATAAAGAAAAAGATAAAAGGATGTTGTTACGTATATCTTCGATCGTTCTCTTAGATATTTGGTGCCCCCCTCCTCGTTAATACATCGGCCATCAAAATTGTTGAACGATAGGGCTTGTGTAAGACCTCGATCCATCCTATTGGTTTTTTGGTGTACGCCCTATCGTCATATGTTAATTGTCTGTGTTAATTCATAACTTTTGACTGGCATTAGCACTGATGCAACGTATTTGTGGAGTCCATTGTGTCATTAGAATTGACATGGATCGTGGTGTCCCATTGATTCATTGTTGTTTATGGCTCAATAACCTATACTCGAGTACTTCAACGGTTTTAATTTATTGGTTATGTTTTGATAGTGTTTGAATCTTGTTATTGTAAATGAAAATTGATAAGAAAGTAATTTTGGATCATTAGTAGACATGTAAATGAGAATTGATATCGGTGAAACAAAAAAGTATGTCGTAAATTGGCCTTAATGTAGTTTAATGTAGGGGTGTGTGCGGTGCGGTTAAAAGCATTTCCGAAACCGAAACAACAATTGCGCTTAAAACCATTTTCAAAACCGATGGCAACATTAGGAGTTATTTATAATAATTATTATAAATATATTACAGAGGTATATATTTAAAATATAAACAGTTAAATGTAAAATAGCAATATTAGGAGTTATTTATAATAATTATTATAAATATTAAGGAGAAATATATTTGATATTAAATTTTTGTTTGTATATATTGATGTTTATCAAGCTTTAAGGGATAGATAGAAAACCTTTTACTATATATATTGTGTAAACGCCAGCCTATAAATACCTACTCCCCGTCATATTGAATAGCTAAATACAAAGAGTGAGCTTATTTCTTTCTCTTTGTGTGAGATATTGAAAATGAGTTTTAAGGTTCATCAACATTTTGGGTTTCTTCTTCTTCATCTTCTAACTTTGTTCATCAATGGAGAATGCAAGAATCTGAGCTGCGACGTGTTCCAGGGGAAATGGGTGATCGATCGATCGTATCCGCTCTATAACGCATCCGTATGCCCGTTCGTCGGAAAAGAGTTCGATTGTGTCAAGAACAAACGACCTGATCAACAGTATCTTCAATATCGATGGCAACCCCATGCATGCTCTTTATCAAGGTATGCATGAATAAGATTTTTAAATTATTTATTGCCATATAATTTAATTGTTTTATTTTCTACCAATGGTCATTAGCTCAACTGGTTAAGATGATATACTCATGATATGTAAGTATTAGGAGGTTATGAGTTTCAGTCTCACTTTTAGCAAAATGCTCAGAGATAAGCTAGAAAATTTTCTCAACAATGAGCTTTTTCCTGAGGGGGTTAGAAATACGGTCCTGGCTGAAAAACAAATATGTAGATCCGATAAGATAATACCTATCATTCGAAACAGAGTCACACATTTAGCGTTCAAGAAAAAAATATTCTTTCATTTTTCTGTTATTTAGAATTTATAGTTTGGGTTTTTTACCATTAATGAGTCAACGCAATAAATGTATTAATTAACTTAAGTAATCAATTACTCTTAGTATTAATGTACAAAAAAATTGATTCTGTTATTATTATTGAAACCAAAAAGTAAATTAAAGTATGCTACATTCTTTGTTTTGTTTTCTAAACAAAAAACACAATGTGTGATCAAATACATTATGAATACAACTTTTGGTGATTCAAGATAGTGTATTACATGTTTAGAAAGTTTAAAAACAAGCCACCAACTATGCTGAAGTTGAGACTTGACAAAGAATTAAATCAAGATAAGGTATAAAGAACGTATTGTTTATTACCATTTTTATTTTTGGATTTGCTCAAAGCGTATCTATTTATATCATTTTGATTTGATCTGATACTTTCTTAAATTTAAATGTGTACGTATCCTATTGAAATCTTAATAAAGTCATTTTCATCTCATATCATTAACCAAAAGTGTAAACAAGAATAAATAATAATTAAATTAAATTATACCGCAAGACATTACATATGCATATATAATAACATACGGCACATATTCTCTGTTTTTGTTGCTAATATTCAACAGCACGTAATTACGTCTAGAGACCATACCAAGATGACACATGACCTACTTGAATTTCAATTATAATAAAATGTTATCATGTAAAGCTTCTATGAAAAAATCCTTTTATATCACCATTTAACGTGTATAATTATAGGCAAATATCAAATAGTTTTTAATGAAAAGAGATGTAAGTTCATAAGGCAAATATTGGACGTTTGAATGAACTGATAAAAATGTTATTGTAAAGCTTTTAGCATCTGTCATAGATTCTTTCTAAAACAAACATTTGATATGTAACATTATAGTCAAATCTCACATAAGTTTTAATCGGGAGAGATGTTAAGTTTGTAAAGAGATAAAGAATATCCAACTTTAAATATCACAAACGTGTTTTTAACGTATTGGTTGTGTTGAGGAGATCTCTACGGTCAAACGTGCTAATCACCCCTTATAGTATGTCATACGTACAATAGCCCTACAACATAATATAAGTGAAAAACTTAAGACATAAAAAATGAGATAAAAAACGAATGATTATTAGTATTATATTTTTTAAGCTTAGCATCATAAATCCTCTTTCAAAACAAGTAATAGAATTTTGGTCATCCGAACATATATTATTGTTTCTGACAGATTTGATGGTCCAAACCTGTTGGAGAAACTAAGAGGAAAGACTATAATGTTTGTGGGAGACTCGTTGAGCAAAAACCATTGGTTGTCGTTGTTATGTATGATTCATTCGTCTCTACCTTCTGCGTCATATGCTGTAAAAGTTCATGGGGCCAGTGGTATGACCGTTTACACCTTTACGGTATGTCTTCTAATTATCCCAAACCCGTTTACAAATATTATTTTTCCAAAAATTAATGTTTAGTTAATTGGAAAGAGAATTGTTTGTGATCCCTACAAGTTGATTTGTAGGATTACGGAGCGCAAGTGATTTACCATCATAGTTTATATTTGGTGGATATTATCAAGGGAAATATCGGAAGGGTGATGAAATTGAATTCAATTACAAGTGGCAAGCATTGGTTAGGTGTTGATTACCTCGTGTTTAACACGTGGCATTGGTGGAGCCGTAGAGGCCCGACCCAACCGTATGTTACAATTCTTTATGCACACGTACATATACTAGAGGGTGTAACTGAGTCGAGCTACTCAAACTTAACTAGCCAGCTCATCAAACACGACATAGCTAGCTTGATTTGAACTTAAGTTTAACGTTGAACTAGTTATGTAAATAGTAAAAATATTTATCATAATATATATAATTATATAATAAACATTGTTGTATATACAAACATTGATATCATATCGTAACAATATGATATGGATTCAACGAACTTACGGTTATGATGATGATTATATAGATTTGACTTTATACAAGATGGGGATGAAATACATAAAGATATGGATCGACTTACTGCTTTTGGTAAAGCCATTGCTACATGGGGTCGATGGGTTGATGACAACATTGATCCACTTAAGACCAAGGTTTTCTTTCAAGGAATTTCACCTACTCATTACAAGTAAGTTTATTACACTTTTATTTAATAAACACTACTAAAAGCAAATACGAATGCAATTTCACTTAAACCTTTGGAGTAATAGTTGCGACCATTTTTGTAGTCGTAAATGTCTAGTTTTGTAGTAGTGAAATTTGTTTCTTGAATCATGTGTTTATTATTACTTTTTAATAAACACTAAAATATTAACTGAACACGAATACTCGAATATTTATTGCTAATTTTGACATGTCCTTATGTTTTGTATCACAGCGGCACTAGTTGGGGAGAACCAAAGGCACAAGCCTGCATGGAACAGAAAACACCAGTTCCGGGCTCTACGTATCCTGGAACACAGCCAGTGGCATTGGCAGTTTTAAAGAAGGAATTGAAAACTATTAAGAAACCAGTGACTCTGCTCGACATAACTAACCTGTCATTGTTGCGAAAAGACGGTCATCCGTCGAAGTATGGGCTTGGCAAGATGTCCGGGAGGGATTGTAGCCACTGGTGTCTCGCTGGAGTTCCTGATACTTGGAATATTTTGCTTTACAACCTTATGTTCTCACAAAACCAACTATGATCACCTTAATTTTGGTTTGTTAATTATATAGAAAATAAAAGATAGAAGTCTTGCAATTTTATGGTGGCAATTCAAGTATATAAAATAAGAATTCTATATTCTAGAATAAAAATGTTTTCGGATTTAATTAAAAAAGTATGAATCTTAATGATAAGTTTTCAAACCGATGTATGTGCAGGTGTAAGATTTTCTACACATTTGTATAAGGATATAATATATGTAAACCTTAAAACTTAGCAAAAGTTAAAAAGGTTTTAACATATTTTATTTTAGAAAATAAGATTATAATCTTATTATAAGGTTTATAATAAAGTTTCTTTACCATTATGATTAGTTACCACTCATTATTGTTGATCACACATACTTTTGCACACTTGGTGTTAATAGACGAAGTTTTTAATATCAACTAGCACTAATGACAAATGACAACTTATACTGATAGTAAATTCATACTAACAATTATTTTTATGTATTTTTTTCATCAATTGATTATACAAGTTTGAAGTAACTTCTAGAGACATTTTAATAAGACAAAAAATTATTAAATAAAACAATCTAAATGTGAATGTTACAGCTAACTAGGCAATAAGACTCTACTAGATCCCAAGAATTTTACCCTTTGGAGCGGGCGCAACTCTCTTGAAAGTTGAAACCCCTGTCAAAGGGACGTTATTTCCTTAAACCTTATAAGAATAATGATAGTTGATCACTTTACACCTCTCAACTTCTATTAATATTTATTTATTTTATTTATTTTTATTCCAAGTATTATAATTATAGTAAAATGATATTAATGACTAAAAAAGCCTTAGTATATTGTTACTGATATGATTATTCAAGCCACATTTTTAATGAATGTTGGAATATATATGAAAGCTCAAAGCCTTCATGGATGATTGGTGGTGATTAAAAAGTTCTTTTCTAAGACATGTATATTTATCTTATACTATAGTACTGTTATATATTTACTTCTGTTCAAATTCTGATACATAACATTTTTTGTTCAAGCTCGTAGATTTTGTTTCATCAAACACAGTTATCATATATTTTGACACATACCCTATTTATAAAACTCGTAGTATTTGGTTCATCAAACAAAGTTACTATATATTTTTTATTGCTCAGATCAATTTTGCATAATCAATTTTGCATAATCAATTATGGGTGTTTACCGTACACTCGGGCCTGATTTAATAAAAGTTATAAGAGTTGTTTGCAACATCTGAATTAATCTTTTATTGGTTTAGATGTTTGAATGATTCAACATTTAATGGTTCAGACTATTTTGTGAGCAAATGTTTGAATGGTTCAAATATTTATCTTTAAATGATTAAACATTATACTAATGTTGAATGGTTAAAAAATCTAATGCTGAATGGTTAAGACCTCTTATTCCGAATTGTTTAGACATTTGCATTTGAATAGTTAAACGATATGCTAGCTTTTAATGGTTTAGATTTTTTAATGGTTTAGATTTTTTAATGGTTCAACACTTAATGGTTAGACATGTTATTGGTTCAACACTTAATCGCAAATATTAAGTAGAACCATTGTTAATTATGGTTTCAAGAAACAACAAACCCGGTTTTAACGCCCCTCTTATCAACAAACTATGTTAACGCGATTATGTCGGGTCAATTCTTTCATCAAAACGAGAATGTTATTTCTTGAAGGACAAAAGTTGTTATACTTGTTTTTAAAAGGAAACAAAAAACTCACTGTCCAACCACTTTAGACACTCACAAAAAGCCTCAAGTGTGTACTTTTGTTCATGTTGAAAATGAGTGTGAGAACTGTGTGTTTTCTTCTTGTTTATGTATCAACTCTGAAAGCTGGTATTGTCACCGGAGATGAAAAAAGGTGCGATTTTTTCAAAGGTAGATGGGTATGGGACAAATCGGGTTCATACCCGATGTATAACGCGTTGGAATGCCCGTTTATCAACCCCGGTTTGAACTGTCAGAAAAACGGTAGACCCGATAACATGTACCTCAACTTCAAGTGGCAGCCTCATGGTTGTTCACTATCAAGGTCCGTTTTCTATACTGTCCACTTGTTTTTTACCTGATTTTATTGGTTATACAAAACTGTATATAAAGGAATTAAATTCTAGCTAAAATTTTAGATTCAACGGCGAAGATTTTCTAAAGACACACGCGGGGAAGAAGATAATGTTTGTTGGGGACTCGTTAAGTTATAACCAGTGGCAATCGCTAGCATGCCTTCTTCATAGCCATAGTCGACACTACAACATGCGACTCACTCATCAAGGCGCATTCTCAACTGTATTATTTACTGTGAGTCTTTGTTTTCGAGTATCGAAATGTAAAATGATTTGAACAAAAACCATAAGTTTGCAACTTTTGTAGTTTCTTGATCTAAAATCTTGGGTTTTTGTGATTGAAGGAGCATCAAGTTTCAATTATGTATTTGAAAAACGGGTTTCTTGTAGACCTTGTGACGGGGGAGAAGGGGCGGGTTTTAAGGCTTGACTCGATCAGTAGAGGAAGGATATGGGGAGACGCGGATATCTTGATCTTCAACAGTTATCATTGGTGGATTCATGGTGGACCGCTTAAATCGTATGACTTGTAGCTAACCCTGAGTTCTAGAGGTGCCACATTGTCGGTCCAAACGGGTCGGCCCATTTGGATAAACCAACCAGTCATGGTCGGCCCGTTTAGCCACCTCTACTGAATAGAAGTGGTTTGGTATGCAGGTTTGTAAACTAATGCTTTTGGTTACAGGTGGGACTACTATCAGGTTGGTGAAAGGTTATACCAAGATATGGCTCTTATGGATGCTTATAGGATCGCGATGACTACATGGGCTCGATGGGTTGACTCGAACGTTAATCCTACTAAAACTAGAGTCTTTTTCCAAGGGATTTCTGCTGTTCATTATGAGTAAAGTTTTGTCTATACTAAATACTAGAGTTTCGCGGTTATGTTCTTACTGTGGTTTTGTTTTTTGGTACCAGAGGAAACGATTGGGGGGCGAGAAGCGTTGAGACGTGTAACGGGCAAACCGAACCAATACTAGGATACAATTATCCTGGGAAAAGGTATGCAGCAGAACAAGTGGTGAAAGATGTGATTTCAAAAATGAAAAATCCAGCTTATTTACTAGATATAACATTACTTACTCAATTGAGAAAAGATGGTCACCCGTCAAAATATGCGGGTGGAGCCTTGGATTGTAGCCACTGGTGTCTTGCTGGTGTTCCAGATACCTGGAATCAAATCATGTACACGATTTTGCTCAAGGATTAGTAGTTTTTTCGGTTATTAGAAATAAATAAACGCACAAACAATTTCATTAATTGATTATTATGCAGTTAAGCTCTATTTTAGTGGTCTTGTACAACATTTGAAATAGCCAACCTGAAATTAAGAATAGGAAGATGATGACTGGTGTGTGTTTATGTGTTCTTTTGTTGGAAATGCATAGTGATATGCTGTCACATTATGCAACAACAAAATACCATGTATTTGATGTATTCACATGAGCATATGCCTTAGTATACCATGTATTGTTTCCATATAATGATATATTCCAGATTAAAATCAGAAGTAAGATTATTAAGATAATCCAAAACTTTATTAAAGATGAATAGTAACACATAAGATGATCATCCACCGCTGTTCGACTAGTGAAGGGCTTGTTGTAGGACTCATTTATCATGGTGACGAATCTTTAAGGTCCGATTGGTTATGGCACCAATGTTAGGGTTTGAAATCGATGCCATTGTTAAGAGAAAAGGAGACATGTTAATTGTTGGAGTAATAGTCTCAAAGCAACTTAGACTGGTTATCATTAAGGTATTGTTTGATGTTCATCACATTATCTATTCTTTAATAAAATAATTTATCATCATGGGTTGACCATTGAAACTTATGCTATTTTGTCTTAGAACAAGCATAATTGTTGATCGTTAAACGTGTCCCAAGTCCCTACCATATTATACTTGTCTGAAAACAAATGATTATTTTCTACAAGCTTGTACTACTATGTGAGGCTCCGTTCCCAAGACGCTTACAGCTGATAAATCATTGCATATAAAACATATAACTTACATTTAATCATTCATAAAACGTTGCAGCGGAAACATAAAAATAACTTTTCATATCATTACAAATGCTTTTGCAAGTTAATACAAGCGTTTATTTCAAAACATCATTCGTTCGCATTACAATGCAAAAACATTAACAAAAGAATGCCATCCAAATGCCAAGTAGCCGCCCCGTGCCATCCTCAGCAATCATTACCTGCCAACTGGAAACACATAAAAGTCAGCGTTGCTGAGTGAGTTCTAGTTTTAAAATAAAACATA
>BJCM01001161.1:0-12720 GCA_018326385.1 Flaveria bidentis | reverse complement strand
ATAATAATAATAATAATAATAATAATAATAATAATAATAATAATAATAATAATAAAATGTACCGAAGGATAAAATATAATAGTAGGAAGAAGAATATTAAAATTTCTAGAATTAAAGTGATTGATTAATTTGATATATCACATCTTTTTATATTGGCTATTTAAAAAAAATAACAAGAACTTTCTTGTTTGAACATAGTCTCTTCAAACCCAATATAAGAAAGAATTCAATAAACTTTTTCTCTATTAAAACACTATCCATCAATGCTAGGGAAAGAAAAAAAAATACTTCACCAAAGCTTTGGACACTCCTTCTTTCGAGCCATTTGACCTTTGGTTTTAAAAGCAACCACCGACTTCGTTTCACCCACGCAACACATTTCCTTCATGACTATCCGGTTCTAAATCCCGCGCCATTTCACCCTCTCTGATCGATCCTTTTTTTCATAAACCAAGCTTAACACCAATCTTATCTTTGTTCATCTTCATCATTGCAGTCACTCGCCAACCACCAGAAGACTACAACCACATCATAGCTGCTACACACGTTTTCTCCGACGAACCACCGGTTTCAGATCTGCTGGGTACGACTAAGGTAATCAACAACGACCTTCTAAATGTAATTTGAGTACGTAGATAAGGTAATGCATGTTCAACTGTAAGAATGAAATGATGAAACAAAAATGAAAGAGAGAGATAGACATTAGCTATTATTTCTATCCATGTATATTTTTTTAAGCTTATAAAAAAATAATAATTAAAAACTTTTCTTTGATATCACAACTTCAAATTATGGTTGAGTGCACAACTCGAAGGTTACATCCATAACTTTTTATTTTAATTGTTTTTCTTATTCATTATTATTGATTTGTTTTATGTTGTTAAATTGTTAAACAAGTAATATACATGGACAAGAACTACTAGGTATACATCTATTTCTTTTGTGTTACATGGGTATGTATATATATATATATATATATAAACTATAATCCTAGTTATCAGGTCACTGTTATATAATCTAAAGAATATTATGAATATATTCTACTATAAATATCTAATGAATTTGAAAAGCTAAAAACGTTTAAATTAGAAATCAGTTTATATCTATATAAATATTATTGTGCAAATATTAAAAACTTTATACATGCAGTTTGTTAACTGAAATATGAAATTATTTAACTTGATTCCTCAAATTTAGAAAATCTTAATAAATTGAAGTGAGGAAAATAATGTGAAAAATAAATAAAACAAAATCTTATTTAAAAAATAATGTAACCAAATATTAAATATACATTAGATCTTACATGTCTATAGTTATAATGGTAATCTTAATAAAAATAAATCATTTGTAGGATATCACGACCCCCTTGAATAAAACAAGCCTAACATCTGTGTGACAAGTTAGTCAAGGTACGGATTCTTACCTCACACTTTATTGTTATGGTATTCGATTTGATTAATGAAACCCCTTTTGACTTTCACAGTCCGTTGACATTCCTAAATGTCTTTGACATTCCTATCTGTTTCAATTGGTCGCACGTTTATTGATATCATGATTCCGTATTGTTTTTGCCATGCTACTTTAGATTTAGTATCATTTTACATGCAATTAGAATTTATTGAATTCAACTTATTATCGCATGTTCCTATGTTATAACATGATTATGTCTTCGTTTGATGATTCGAGAAAACATATTTGACATATATCATTGTAGCACTATTTTAGTTTGTTGTATTCTGTTACCCGAGCATGTTCCTACTTGTGGGTGACCACAAGCATGTCATTGCGACACCAATGACGTGGCACCAACCGTGACGGTGAGCAGTGATCACGGCGTCTCCTTTAGTATTTGCGAGGTACATTGGCCACATTATGTTGAAGAGACGTATGGACTGGTCCAAGATATATGCATATGATTATGGTGGATGGTTGTTGTGTATGCCCACACTCCATTTCACGTTTGGTACATAGGATCTATAGCTTTATGTGCATGTCTGTTTTGATATAAGTTATTCGGCTCAATGGGTACATCCATATGATACAATTTATTTTATGACTTGTCTTACTTCACGTCGTATCATTATATGTTACGTTATATCTCGATGTTATTGGTAGTTATTATTATTTGTGCCTCACTGGCAATTCGGCTCATTTCGTAAATAATTGTTTCAACAAGTTCGCAGGTTACTCCAGGAGGGGTGTGAAGAGAGATAAATTAAGCTGTAGGACTTTTGAACAATGAAAGATAGCCATTTTTGTAGCATATGCTCGTTTCTAGTTTTGGCCGATTTAAATAATATGTAATGAATACTTCACCATAGGTCTCTCTAATGATGTTTTGATGTCATATTCCTAACATTTCAATCATAAAATTGTGTCTTATGTTAGGATTACTATTATAGTGACACGTCAGCCCTAATCGGATTGGGGTGTTACAAAATAAACCCTAGGATTTTATATGATATAAGGTAAAAAGATATACTGTTTATTTTTGTAGAGCAGTTTTATCTTTAATGGATTTGAGTATTGACAATTTCATGAAAATACCTAAAACACACATTGCACCTCATAATTTTAGTATCCTAAAAAGAGGCATTCAGACGTTTTTTATTACATTGATTCAGTAAGATCTAACTGAGTCAGAAGCTGACCCAGTTAGAAGTTTTGACTGAGCCTGCATTTGATTAAAACTTAGCTGTTAAATTCAGTATCTGACTAGAACCAAATCACGTAACAATATTTCTTTTGGCGGACAAAAAAACCGTATATTTCCTTCTTTTCATCCACAAACCACATTCAATCACCACCGCAAAACCACCACTCCACCACCACCACCACCATGGACTCTCACCGTCACCGCCGCCAAATCCAGCCCCAAAATCATCAGTTGCCACATTCGCGTCGTTGTGGGGTGGAGGAGAAGGAGGAGTGGCGCAGGTGAGCGGCGTTGGTGAATGATAGGGTCAGCATTTGGAAATTTTAGGTCCTGACCCAGTCAGCTCAAGTTTTACGCACATCAAACAGGTTGACCGAGTCTGTCGTCAATTGGGTCAGCTGAAATCAAACACCCCCTTACTCAAGCAAGCTACAATGTGTATGAGTACCCTTTAAGATATTTATAAATAATGGGTAATAAGTCATACAATTTTGATAATTTCTAAAGAAGTATTAGATAGAAACAAATTTCCCGCTAATCAATAACTATCATTTCGATGAAATATGCTTCATTGAGGTTTTGGATACATTGTTGCATTCTGACTTCTATTACACGAAGTTTAATGGTAAAGTCTAAAGTTATAACATTAAGGTAGTTCAAGGTGATTATCTGATTTGACTCCATCAAACTATACAAAAAATAAAATGAATCAAAGTTAAATAAATATCACTTTATTTACAAAAAGAGAGGGAGAGAGTAGTAGAAGTTTATTAAGAGTAGCATTATTAAAATTAGGGATTAAAATTGAAATTCTACAAAAATAGAAATTGATATGTTAAAAATGTAGAAATCCAATAAAAGCATTTACGTTTTCAAAATAACTAGTGGTATTTCTCCCAGTCGCGTTGCGGCTGAGTTCATGTTAAGTCTCAGCAATGACAATATGTTATGGCTGCACATCAAAGACAGTTGCCACGCCAAAGCAACGACGATACACCTTTTACCATTGTCATCATAGCCCAACTAATACTAAATACATAACGAACAACAAGATGCAGGCTGATCTTGCATCATGGTATAAGCAACCAAAAACCACCTATCGTTTAGGCCTAGTCAAAACAATCAGAAACACGATAAAATTGTTTTACCATCACAACATTATTACTATAGCTAAATGATTTTCCAAAGATTAGGCATATCAAGTGACTGCTTACAACAAAAGAATATGAGTCTTAGACAAATTAAAAGTCGTCATCATCGACCTAAACTGGATCCATGGAAAAGAACCAATGTAACCATCAACCAGTACCAAAAAAAACATCACCAATTGCTTCATAATCACATCAATCACAGATCTCAAGTAAACAAATCACCAATAAACCCAAATACGGAAACAACCACATAGTCTCAGGCGTAGAATCATCACCTTCATCGACCCACATGAAAGCGGGCATTAGGGCCTCAAAAGACTACTGGGCGCCCACCTATGCCCTTCTTCTCGTGTTATTTATTGCTCCTTTGCTGCCATCACCAGTGGCCACCTGTAGTTGTTCCATTGTTGCATTTGGCGAAGGTGGTGGTTCTGCAGTGAGGTATTAAACAATCGTTTAAGAAATATGTCATTGTTTGATGTGATTAAAAATGTATGATCTTTGAGATGGGTAATCATCCACTGCTGTTAAGGTAATTGTCATGGCTTCATGGCATCGATGATTATGAAGACCACTTGATCTAATGCTTGCTTTACCATTGGTTTCATGGTTCTCTTTTCGGTTTCCGGTTTCTCAATGTGTGTTGGTATTTATCTTGTATGTGTTGTTTGGCTGTTGTTGTATCGATAAGGAGGTGTTGTGTCGATGGGGATGATGCTTGTCACATTTGCTTTGGTTCTGTTGGGTATTTTGTTGTTGTATTGTTTAGTTTCGTTAAACTTCGAGGAAAATGATGGCATAGTCGGGTCAATTTCTTTGGCGTGGATTTCATTAACGGTTAGTAGCCGCAACCGAGTATTGGTTCTGAGCCGAACACGACCGTAGTTTTGCCCCAAATTGTTACGTTCAGCCATAAAAGCGCGCAACGCGTGCTAATAGAATGAACTAGTTTAAATATATAGGGTAATATATGTGAGATAACTTAAAATTTACCAAGAAGTCATATATAATAATTTGAAATTCAAAAATATGCGATGAATGGAAGTTAACAATTCTGACGAATTCTTATGATTGGTAATTAACTTTGAATAAAGATATTTGTGTTTTAAAATTTGATTTACATGTTATTTTGAAATTTAAAATAAATAGGAAATCAAATAAATTATTAGTTATGATTTAGACATAAAAAAGGAAACAAGTTATTGTTTTTTATTTAAATATATATGTAGGTATCGTAGGAAAAAAATTAAAAGATTAATTCATAAGATGTTATGTGCCTAAAGGAGTTCTTACTTCCTAGAGAATGTTATGTCGTAAAAAAAAGATGTTTATTATTATAGTAATGTTTATTTACGGTGATGTCTAATAACTAACCGTTTTTTATTTAGCTCCTTCAAATTTATTTATTTTTCTTTTACACGACTCTAATCTAATTCTATTCCACTCCAACCTAAATCTACTGTGGGCATTGAACCCAACAGTACTTAAGTTAGGGGCATACATTCTTGGAGGCCATTTAATTCACAATGTCTTGCAAATGAATTAAAATTAAAAATGAAATTAAAAATAGAATTGAATTTTACTAAAATTGATAATGTGTTTTGTTGATTAATCTTGAGTGGAATTAAAATGTTAATTTTAAACACTTCATTAAATTGTTAAACACTCCATAAGTAAGTGGAAGAAATACGAATTCCAATGAATGTGCGAAAATTTTCCAATTCCACTTTCATCCATTTATCAATCAAACAAGATTTTGGATGAAAAAGTTTATGATTCCAATTCCAATGCAAATCCAAATAACAATTAGCGGAGTGTGGGTTGAATTAAGTTGCAACGATAATATGCTACATAATGGGTAATGGTTTCCGTTCAAAATATATGAGAGGCTTAATCTATGCGAATAGATAAGGATGTTTTTTATCAATAATGCGACATATCAACAAGTTGTGAGTTTTTCTAATCACATGGTCTAATTTTACTATTTGAATATGGAGAAGGTGAAATTGAATCGAGATCAAGAGATGATTATGGAATTAGAGAGTAATGTAGGTAATAAAAATGGTTGCAACAAGCCTCAAAGATGATGCACATGATGTAAATCATTCAGAAACAAATGAACTTATGGGTTATGATGTTGAGAGTCATAATAATGATAACAGATTGAATATGAGTATATCATATCAAGGGTTGTTGATACTTGAATCTCCGAAGCAGAATAAAGGCAAGGAGATAATGATTGGGCCCATTTAACAAGTTGATTACACTTGTGATATAGAGGGGGGTTGAGTTGATAACCGAATGTATGAAGAATCTTTTGAGACATTTTGTAATTGGAATGATGAAGGTATGCATCTTGATTCGGGATGTGAAGCTTGAATTTGTAAACAAACCTATAGACATGATTGTGATCTTGATTCGGGATATGAAGCTTGAATTTGTAAACAAACCTATCGACATGATTGTGATATATGGTAAATTATCTGGTAAAAGAAAGATGATTTTTTACGTGAAGAAATATGATTTTGCTTCGTAATATGGTTTAATATATTTTTAGGAGTTGTTATGATGGGTGATGGGTTCGTGAAATATAAAAGGATGTAGGATTTTCTGGCTACTTTAAATTGCTACTAAGAACAACATGAGGGTGTGCGGCCTAGAGAAAGTTAATAGGATGTGCATATGTGCATTTTAAAATAGACCTAACGAATATATGCATAATTGCATAAACATCATAAGAACAGGATAAATCAATAGAACTTACAAACTATGATATAAGTTATTATAAAATGAAATTTAAAATTAACAAAATGTAACTTTATTACATATACTGCATACCTCTTTCTTGAAGAAGATTGATTGAATATTTAAAACTTATCAATGACTTGATATTTGGATGGTGTTTACAAATAAGCAAGCAAGGTTAATTGTTCACATTTACAGCTTTGGTTGATGTTATTATTATCTTGTAATACTGAAATCATGATAAGCTATCTAACCCCATATGCATGTTGCAATTGTGATCTCACAGGGATGGGCAGGCTTACAAAGCCTGCGAAACAAAAGTTATTCACTCACCAAACGGATCAACATATTGTATTTTTATAGTACCAATCAAAGTAAAGCTTGTTGTTGATGTTGTCAACCCCACTTTTGAAAAAGATAAGAAGATGTATGAGTGTTATTCAGAAAATGTAGGTTATTCAGATAGAATGAGCACCATGAAACAAAATAAAGAAAAAATAACCCATTTTACATAGTATTGTGTATTGTGTCATATTTGTAAGACAGTAGAAATGTTGTATTAACACACATCAATCACTCACGAGACAAATGCTGACAATTATTCATGATGCTTTTGTTTGTGCTTATGCAGGAGTACAAGTACGTGTTCGATACATTTCTTAAGAGGTTGGTGTGGGATAGGGACATATATGGGGGTACATTACAGGAAACAACCTTAGATTACCCTAAAGATAAAGATTGGCTAGAGTATCAGCAAAAGTTTAAGGTTATGTTCACAAGATATAGAGAAGTGTAACAAAGATTTTGATAAAAAGGTTAATGAAACATCTTCGGATGAGGATTTTTGGTCTAATCCCGCAGTGGCTACTCAAATTGTTCGAGAAAGTTGAAGAAATGACTGTTGTAGAGATCTAGACAACATCCCTCTTGGTAGGTGCCTAAAATAGATTAAGTCCAAAAGCCCATTGGTTCGTCCCAAAAGGAAAATGTCAAAGTCGGTTGTAGCCAAATCTCCATACATCAATCGAGTTGTTCACGTGGCCCAAAGGACTACGACATTAGAGGAGACGATATGGCGGTTTCTTTTTAGTCGTTCCGATCTGCAGAAGTTTGTAATTTTACTCTATTTACTTTTAAAATTCCAAAAGCTTAGTATGATTTATTCTTATAGTTCCTAGGTTTTAGGTTCTAGTTTTCATGATATATGTTTGTTATATTCTCATATTTATTTTATATTTGTTTAGTTGTCAAATGGGAAGGGTTGAATCATAATATCATGTTTGAATTCTATATTGGTCTTGTAAATTATTTTATAGTGTTCAAATTATATATCAATTTGTGTGTTTATGTGATAATTGGCAGCTGTGGTTGGATATATTAAACATTACATAACATAGTGGCCGATCTTCTTATTGCAATATGCACTTATTGGTCTGCATATATAATTGTGTTATGCGTTTGATGATCATATTTTCACTTCTTATTGTAGTAAAATCATTTTTGACACATCGGTTATGCGACGTATTTGGAGTGTTTTGAGTTTCTTTAGCCCGATACATGGATTTTTAAATGGTGTCATTGACTGTTGTAGTATGGCATTGAACAATGAGGAGTCTTCTAGAGCCGATGAATCCCCCACATTCTATTGTGCACGAACGGATGTAATCGTAAGTGTGTTTAAAATTCTTTATAATTTTTTTATCTATGAGTCCTTTTACCAAAGAAATGCTTGAGGATGGAAAGATGTCGGATGCGGCCAAATCAAATATATTCTATGGTAATGTGCTATGGATCCTAAACAACAAGTTTGAAAAATTAAGGTGTTATTTGTTTTTTCTGCAGGAAAATGTCTGTAGTCTGCGACCCACATCTACAGACATTTACAGCAGAAAATATGGACTAAATGTCTACAATCTGCAAGAAAAATATTGTTTGTTTTTTAACATCTGCAGACTGTTAAAATATTTTGTAATTAAAGTAAACATATTTTTTAAACTTTAAAAATTATTTCAATATTAAAATTTAAATAAAAGTCATACAAAACTACAAATCAATCGCCTTGATTTTAAACAAATTATCATGAGGATTTTTTAATATGATATCTAGAACATCATATATCAGATGACTATGTTCATGGGATCTATCTTGATCTTTAAACTTAAAGGTTTTATCTTTGATAATCAATCATGGTCAGCCCAACAGTTTTCTTCAAGTGTTGACTTTCCATAATAGATTTGACCCGTCTAACGTCGTCCCATCTTCCTGTTTCAGCATACAAGTTTGACAGCAAAACGTACAGCAAGTTCAACATCCTTGTGTCGTCGACATGCAGCAAGAAAAGACCCCCCTTGCAGCCGCCACGGCGCAGGGAAGGCGGTGGCGCAGGGAGAGCAACGCGACGGGGGAGGGCAATGCGAAGGGGGGAGACGCGACGGAGGGCTTGGCGGCAGGAGAGTGATGGCGGTGGTTGGGTGGAGGTTTGGCCGGTGGTGAGATGAGAGGTGGGGAAGAGTTGCACACAAGTGAAGGTGGTTTCAGTGTTGGGGGAGTTAAGGAGAAATGAGAAAAGGTTGAGAAGAGTTTGGAAGTGGTAATTCACATTTTTTCTATGCAGGCGTTAAGAAGATGTTATTTAATGAAACGTCTTCCAAAAATCAAATAGTCCGCACACTCAAAACCTCTTCTCGCGTTTGTGTGCGCGCAAATGAAAAGGTAAGGAAGAGCTTTTGAAAAAAAACATTAACTAAATCTAGCGGGAACTAAATCTAGCGGGATACAATTTCGCTTTCTCCCCCATTCACAATGTTAACCATTTTTACCTTGTATGTTTTGATCTACAAGCCCCTCTATGGTTGTTCTTGATAACATAACCCCGGATAGTTAGAAAGCAAAATTTCCATATGGATTCATTGTATCCGTAGTGGAGAACCGCGGTCAAGCATACTCATGCTAGTTAAGAACAAAACAATCATTACTTATAAATATGTAAGTGTATTACTAATTCTTGAACATGTATTTTAAAAGTTATTTGTACAACTAACACTCTTATTTGTTTTTTTAATTTTTATTTTTTGTAACATGAAATATTTGGAAATTTCTTGTAGTCCATTCGCAATCTTTCAAGCCTAAAGATTAGAAATGACCATATCATTAGATCAGATCTAGCTCGGGGGAAAAAAGAAAAACTTTAATGATTATGGGGTTTTTTTTATGAGGCATATGGGATCCTTCAAAGGTATGTCAAGAGAGTGGCTCAATGTATTTGGCGAGAAAGGGAGAAAGTAGGAAACCCATATCAAAAGGCTACAATGCAAATACATAGTAGTTGTTCTTTATCTCCAAAGCAAGATCCAGTTTAATGATCTAGGCATTTCTAATCTTAAGGCTTGAAGGATGTCCAACAGACTCTAAAAAAATTTCAAATATTTCATGCTACATAAAATAAATGAGAGTCTTAGATGTACAAACAACTTGTTAAATGTAAGCTCATTAATTACTTATACACTTACATATTTATAAGAAATGTCTATTTCAATTCTTAACTAGCATGAATATTCTCCGATCGCCAGTCTCGACCATGGACGCAATGGATCCATCTAGAAATTCCGCCTTTGATCTATTCGGGGATATCTTATCAAGAACAACCATGGAGGGACCCTATAGATCAAAACATACAAGGTAAAAATGGTTAACATTAGGAACGGGGAAGGAAACGAAATCGATACATTTAGCTTTTAAACCTTGTTGCTTAGGATCCAAAGCATATTATCACAAAAATTTGGCCGCATCCGACATCTTTCCATCCTCGAGCGTTCCTTTGGATTATATCAGTACAAATTACAATGTGTTAGTAAAAGGATTCATAGATAAAAATAATAATAATTAAAAATTTTAACACACTTATTATTACATAGGTCGTACAGAATAGAATTTGGGGGATTCATTGGCTCTAGAAGACTCCTCATGGTTTAATACAACCCAATAGTGAATAACAACATTAAAAATCCATGTATCAGGCTCTAAAGACTTAAAACACTTCAAATCTGTCGCATAATTGTCTTTTAAAAGTGAAAGAGACTAAACTTAATACTGCGGATCCAGAACAACCAAAATGAAATCACCATATCTTCTCCTCTAATGTCAGTCCTTTGGGCCACGTCAACAACTCGATTGACGTATGAAGATTTGGCTACAAATGACTTTGATGTTTTCCTCTTGGGCCGAAGCAATGGGCTTTTGGACTTCATTTCTTTTAGGCGCTCACCAAGAGGGACGTTGTCTAGATCGTCTGCAGCAGTCATTTCTGTATCTTTCTCGAACATTTGGTGAGTCCAAAGCTAAAAGATGGAGCTCCCGTTGGGATATTATTCTTTTTTCACACCCTTTTTTCTATTCTTTCAATTTGATCAATAATTTGAGTAGCCACTGCGGGATCAAACCAAAAATAATCATCTGAAGATTTTTCATTAACCTTTTTATCGGCATCTTTATTACACTTCTTTACAACTTGAGGATCCTTTTGAGGGGATTTGGATGACATATAATAGGTTGGGTCAGGGACTTGTGATTGTTTAATTACTTTCATGTCTGATGTAACAAATGTGAATCTTATCCTTAAACTTCCATTGATACTCTAGCTAATCTTTATTTTCAACTAATCTTTATTTTCAAGGTAATCTAAGGATGCTTCCCATAATGTACCCCATATCTATCCCATACGATTCAAGCCTCTTAAGAAATGTATCTAACATGTACTTGTATTCCTGCATAAGCACAAACAAAAGCATCATGAATAATAATCAGCATCTGTCATGCGAGTGATTGATGTACATTAATGCCACATGTCTACTCTCTTACAAATGTGACATAAAACACAACATACAAGCATTGTGCTCCAAAATACAGATGATAGAAAGCTAAAAAGATACATAAGAGGAATTGAAGTGCATTTAACCAGATGCACATAATTATAATATATACATATTCAGTGAAACATTTTACTCAATGGATATACCACCCACTACAAACCAAATGACTTGCTTATTCTATCGGTTGATCTAAAACCAAATAATACATCCAA
Organism: Flaveria bidentis; assembly: GCA_018326385.1. Lineage (NCBI taxonomy): Eukaryota > Viridiplantae > Streptophyta > Magnoliopsida > Asterales > Asteraceae > Flaveria > Flaveria bidentis. The sequence continues at coordinate 1,088 of BJCM01001161.1, read as the reverse complement.
CCAACATCTAGAAAAATCATAGCATAAGTTTGAAAAACTTTTAAATTAACATATGTTCAACCAGTAGAATAATAAATTAAAGGAATCATATGTTTGGGCAAATATCTGAACATGGAAACACATTTATATCTTGAATTTAAAATATAAACTTATTCAAATGTTTAATTGACATTATATGGATATCTAGAAAAAGTATTTTAGTCGTTGATACCTGTTTAGAGGTTGAATGGCCTTCATCATTTCTCTCAATCAACCTCAACTTCCAAATCCTCCGTTCCTGATCTCAGCTTCCTTACAAACCCTCATATTAGCCAATGTCCATGCACTAATTGGTAGCAACCGGATGTTTCGCTCCAAACCTTCGATTTCGATTCCGTCAAGGTATATTAACTATGAAGTTGGATGTAATTAAATAATTGATAATAGAATGTAATAATTAGGCAAAATTAATTTTAATAATCCAAATTATTACTCATTAACCGATAATAATTCATTGCAACTCAAATGTAAATATATAACAATTATATTAATGAAACTGTTGTTGGTAACAAAAATGAAAGTTGGGATTATTACCCGTCAAATTAATAGTAGGATTATTATCAGCCAATGAATAATGATTTGGATTATTAAAATCCAATTTGCCTAATAATTTTAATAATATTATGTCACTAGAGAAAAGATTTAGTGTACCGACAAAATCGTCATGGGTCCGGTGAATGGATGTCTCTTGTTGATGTGCTTAGTTCTATTTACTTGATCTTAATTCGTTAAAGATGAAAGCACACCAGTCTAGTTACTCTAGACCAGATCCCAACTTTAGACTCATTAAAAAGTTCATGTTGATCAAGCCAGAATTGGTGCACTAAATCATAATGGCGTTGATGTAGTGAAAAGTACACGTATTATTATAGCATATTTTATATTCTTTTCACAACATCTGTTATCAATTATCCCTCGGTTTCGGTATACTACTGATTGATTGTGTATTTTGCAGTAGTTGGAATAGAAGGAAGCTAAAAATAGCGGAAATGAGAAGAACGAGCTTCCGGGATCGAAACGAGTGGATCGTGCATGAAAAGGAAATAAGA
>BJCM01001155.1:0-10356 GCA_018326385.1 Flaveria bidentis | reverse complement strand
GCTCTGATATTAATAAGTCCATTGTGTTTTTCGCTGAGGCTTTCTTGATCCTTAGCATCTTATACTATTTTTCATTGTTTTTTAATATACATGAAATATTAAAAGTAAGCTGTGGACTTGTATTAAATAAAATGGACAAAAATCAAATCAAAGAAAGCAACAGATTTATACCAATGTAACACGTATTCATATTCGAAATCATATATATAACACTAGGTTAGTAACCCGTGTATTACACGGCTTGAATAAATAAAATACTAAATAATTACTGATAAAAATTTATGAATTATAAAACCATGTTTGAAGATAAAATATGATTCTGATTGCATATGAATAGTTATTTCAAGTAAATAAACAATAGATAGGTTATAGATAGATAGATAGATATATAGATAAATAGATAGTCTAGAAACCCATTTATTAAACGGGTTATAGTTATTAATAAACACGAAAAGTTACAGTACGATATTTTAATATAAGATATGCATAAAATTTATATAAATACTTGTTCAAAAGATAAAACAATTATATTATTTTTAACTCTCTTATCTAAATAATTTCATTTTTAAATATTTGTTTTAAGATTTTCTTATAAAAATTAATTGTTTATAAAAACCTTGTTTATTAAAAACTCAAGTTTTTAATTATTCTAGTTGTTGTTTAGGGTTTAAAATTTTTTATTTTAGAAAATTGCTTTTAGAAAATTCCATATTTGCTATAGTTATTTTAGAAAAAGAGTGCTTTCAAATATTTTATTTTAAAAGGTTCAATGTTTTTGAAAATATATGAATTTTAATTTTATTAACAAAATCTATTTTTAAAAATATAGTTTGATTTTAAAAAAATGTAGATGAGAGAGAAAAATGTATCAATTGATCAAATTAATTTTTATAAAGAGAGAGAAATTGTTTAATTGTTTAAATTACTTTAATACCCTTTTGAAAAGAAAATAAATTGAGGATGTTTAGAAGAAATGACAAGTGTCAAAAAGGTGGTTTAATAAGATGACAAGTGTCAAAAGAAACTTTTTTTATTAATATTTATAGATTAAGGGTGGAGATCGAGAAATCGGTGGAGCTAAGCTTGTAGAACTTTGTCCGATTGTTCTACTACGTATTTAGCTGAAAATGTTGTACATGGCGAAGTCACTAAGGAATATGATTGTTGTAGAAACCGTTCATATAAAATAAAATTTCAAACAGTTTTATTGATATACTCAATACAAATGAACATAAACAAATGATTATCAATCACTTTTACAATGGTAAATTTACAGAAATATAAGAAACAGAAATGTAAAAGCTGAGGATCGTGTTTAACATGGGACCCTTAAAACAAATTCCGAGCCTCTCAAGAGAACTCGTTTTGTTTCCCAGGGTACAACAGCCGAAGCAGTTTGTACTGCCGGGATTGATCTTGAACCCGAACTTGTTTGTAGAAGAGAATCTAGAGAGATAGAGAACCTGTTTTGTTGCAGGTTTCGAGTTGTGTTGGTGTATCTTTCTACCAAGCTACACTCAGTATTTATAGTGGAATTCGAACTATAACAGCCACCCAACCATTACTCAGCGATTAAACCGAAATCGTAACTGTTCATTTAATTCGTAATTACAGTCGTCGGTTTCAATCAACGTGTAAAGGAAGCTGTTACGAGTCACAGCTCTGACCGCGCACTGACCCAGCCATTACTCAGCCATTAAACCGAAATCGTAACTGCTCATTTAATTCGTAATTACAGTCGTCGGTTTCAGTCAATGTGTAACGGAAGCTGTTACGAGTCACAACTCTGACCGCGCACTGACCCAGCCATTAAACCGAAATCGTAACTGCTTATTTAATTCGTAATTACAGTCGTCGATTTCAGTCAAAGTGTAACGGAAGCTGTTACGAGTCACAGCCCTGACCACGCACCAAGGTCAGTCGCACCTGACCGGACCCTCGTACCAACCTTCAAAAATACTAAGTTGCGCGCGCGTGTGCAAGTGCAAGTTAAGGGTGCTTCGCACTCTTCGCGAATCCACTTAGTGTAACACCTTAGGAAATAATAGAGACAAGAGGTTATAGAATATAAACCATTTTATATTCTTTCTTTCCTTTAATGTGAGACAACTTCCCACACTATTAATTCCTAATGTCATTAACTATATTAATTTTTATTCAACACATTAATTTATTGATTAAATAAATATTAATAATCATATTAATATTATCAATAAATTTCCAATAATTGTTTGGTTGTAATTTGCGATCCAAAGATACCTTAATACCTTAACATGATAAGACACCGTGTAATTATGGTATCTGTCGGATCCAAAGACAACATAGGATAACATTGTTGTGGACATATGATCCTAAAGATGACACACTATGCAAACATACCAAGTACGTATTTAAACATGGTTTGAACATAACAACTCACTCAATGTTAAGCATATTATTGTTTGAATGAAATAATGATATCAATGATCGTTACATATAATATGTATATATCATAGTTTGACATAGTAAAATAACTATATTTATGCAAGCATGTACATACGTACTTATGTACATATGTATGATGTAAATATTAATGAAAATCTATTATGATTGATTCAATTGCAAGTAGGGTATGCAAAAATATCCGAATCCAAAACCGAATTAGAATACCTAAAATTTCAGATTATCCAAATTTCGAATTCGGTAGTGTTTTGGTAAATTTTCGGATGTTCCGATATTTTTATAAAAAAATTTGGTATCCGAAAGTTCTTTTAATAAAAATTATTAAAAATACATACTTCCGAACTTTATTCGAAATTTGGATTCGAATTTAGATAACTAAATCCACTATCCAAAATTTTCAGATATCAGATTTTGAATATTCCCTAATTGCAAGTAAACTCATTCATCATTTTAACGCTTAATTTTAGCCCTAGATTTATAACTAATGTTTCATGTTAAGTATAATCAAAGGTGACTTGACCGAATAAAAAAATAAATTCTAACTTACAGCCTCATATTTTAGGGCCTTTATTTTTCTTGACTATATACAATCCATGCATTAATTTTCAACTATTGAGATAAGGACATTTTCTCATTTATCATTTCGATTTTTTTAACATCTCACAAATTATATCTCAGTATGTAATTCAGGGTTTTTCTTTAGTTTTGAGTTTGGACAAGAGCAAATAATCATTGTAATAAGAAAAAAACTCTTTCACTAAATCTCACCCTAACTCTAATATTTGTGATTATGTGTGTTTTAGAAATCATTTACAATGTATTTTCATCTTAGATTATTATGATAAAATCTCAATCAAAAAACTATATTTTTTTACAAATATAGTCTTGGTTTTAGAATCCGATTTGAGCAGCAAAAAATATTAAGTGGACCCTCCGTAATATTGGAGTTGTCAGATCTCCATTTGGATTAATTATTGTAGTCACAGATATATTTTGTGTAATCATGATTAGTTCACTTCATCTTTGATACCAGCTTTACATACATGCCGAAATTGCATAAGTTAGTAACTATTTAGTATCGGATGCTATTGATTCTCATAAGGTGTATAACAAGCATGTTAAACTTACATGGCCGGTTTTGAGAGTCCTCGAAAAATTTTGAGTCCTAGGCGAGTAGAAAAAAATAGACCCCTATAATATAAAGTCAATAACACGTTTGTAAAAAATCTATTAAACAACAATAATAATTGTTTTACTAATATATAAAAGTATTGTAGCAAAATAATCAATTTACGTACTTAAGTGAACTGTGAGACACTTCTATAGTTTTTAAAATGAGTTTAGATTGAATAACTAGCAATGTATTAAACTAATTAAAATGTTAATGAAACCTAAGTTTCAATAGATCAACATAACTAAATTACTATTGGGTTTTTAATAGCCTATAGTTTTTTTAAATATATATATATATATATAAACTTCAAAATTTAGGACCCCTAAAAAATTGAGCAATGAACTGTCATTCATTTGCCCCTACTCAGGGCCGCCCACGTAAACTTATATGCCACATACTTAAAAGAGATGTCAAATTGAAAGCAAAAATATTAATTAGATTGTAAATAGGTCTCATTAATTTTTTCACCCTTAAAACGATTAAGTCTATCCAAGTTATATGAGATAATCACGCATGCCTAACTTCATTATTACTTGCAAACTAACTCTTCAAAGGAAATAAAAATATAATAGGGTGTATAATATAATAGCATGATATATGTCACAAAGATACTTTAGTATTAACTATGGGGGGTTTCGTCTTTTCCTTGGAGACCTAGTTCTCGATCAAAATGAAAGCATAGGTGTCCCATCCCATGCCTTTATTTGGTTGACTTTGTGATAATAATAATAATAAAAGGTGTATTAATCTTAAATAAAGTGAATGAAAATCTTGAAATCCGTAAAATTGAGCTGAAACACCCGAGAGAAGTGGCATAAAAGAACCATTTTTTAAACTCTTAAATTCATAAGGTAGTTTGCTTTGGTTCTTCTTTGTGTTTACATACTACTTGAATACATATTAGTGATAAGAAACAAGGGCCTTGGTTGTTAGTTGTTATTGATGTCATTTTTTGGATCATCATTCTTGTTGGAAGATTTGGAGAGGAAGCATTTGATTTTTTTCAACCTTATCGTTACAAATCACAAATAGAAAGGACTATCGTTGATCCATAGGCAACAGGTAAGGGCAGAACTTTCAGTTAAGGCCGGGCTCTTCATACAGATGAACGACTTGTAGTGTTGCATGCAGTTTTAACGTGTTTTCGATGTTGGGGACAAGTAAATGTATGAGTTGTAGGGGTTGTGTGAAACATTCCAACTTCCAAGGAGCTAAGGGCTTATTAGATGTGTGCCATAAAATCGGGTTGAAGTGTTGTTTTCATGGTGTGTTTGTTTTCAAGTTATTCATTAGATTAATTTCTATCAAATTCTATCAAAGTGTTTGTAGTTTAATAATATCAAAAGTTTAATTTTGTTTATTTCAAATAGATTAGGGTTCAACTCCTATTGTGCAAAAAATAATGAATTTAATACTAGATTTTGAGGGTGTGAGTTTGCTATTTCCATAATTTAGGGTACTTTATTGAATTTTTTTTAGAAAAAAAAATGTATTCTAATTATAGTTAAGATTTTAAAGTCAGCCAGAATTTTGAAAGTTAATCCCTCTCAAGTACTAAATTGTAATTATTAAATTTGTTTAAAGAGAGGATATTCTTATGGTAAAAACATCTTGTTAATAGTTCAAACTAGTATGAAGCCCTCCGCGTTGCAACGGTGGCGTAAAACAATGTCAAGTGGCAGCAATACCACACAACCGCAAGTGACCACAAACATCGAAAAAGCTCGTATTAAAAAGGAAATAAAAAACAAAGAGAATAAAATCAAACGAAAAGTGAGCGTAAAAACGTTAAACTGCGTAATCGAAATGTAAAATATATAAAACAATAAGTAAGTCAATCTAGAACCAACGTTGTGACAGGATCGTTAAACTGAAAAAACAATAAGAGTAAATATGTTGAATCACACACGTGTTGCGGTGTGTTACTTGCAAAATTTGAACAGAAATACAAAAAAAAATAAAAAAATATTAGATTTAAATTGTAAATGATGTAAAAGTATTAGGTTAAAATAAAAAAAAAAGTTAAGGTTTAAGAAAAAACAAAGGTATGTACAACCCACTAAACACATAATATAATCCATTAAACATACTAAAGTTGATAATTAGTGTTATATAAATTCTTCAAAATAAAAGTATTAGACGATTAATAACGATACTAGATAAAAAGGTAAATTAAAAATTATATTTCATTTAGTGGTTTTGGGCCCTCTAATACCGATCGCACAGGGAGCACAAGTAGAAATAATTGACCAACACAAACTTTCAAACTATTCCTTACCAAAGACTTGAACAAAGCTCATAGTTAACAATCAGTGAACAATAAACAACAGATGGCATCGCGCGATTATTAACAATCAAGACTCGGAACATTTTATTATATAACTTCATCCGAGGAACAACAAATACAACGGTCTGTCATAGACGCGATGTTTTATGCGACTACTGAGGATTTGGAGGACGACTGTTAGCAGCAGAGACTCGTGACCCCCATTCCAGTAGTTCTTTACTCGTGTCGTCTTTGTGCACAAATACTTCTATAAAACATAGTGAATCCTTCTGTGCTCCTGTTGCTGTTGCGATGGCTTCCACAAGCTCTTCTTCTGTTCGAACCTGTTAAAACAGTTTATGTTCATAAGTGTTTATATAATAAAACAGTTATAAATAACGCGCTACATCATAACTGATATTCGTAAATGGTTAAAATGTTAACCTTGCAAGTAAAACATTTGCCTTCACCGTTGTGGATGGCATTCACAAGACCAGTGTAGTCCCAGTTCTTGATGACATTATACGGACCATCATGGATTTCTACTTCGATTGTGTAACCTCCGTTGTTGATTAGGAATATGATCGTGTTTTGTCCGCATCGAATCATTGTTGAAATATCTTGTGCTGTTACCTGGTTTGAAGAGATCATCATTGGGTCAAAAATCAAGCATCAAGATTGCATTTTCTTGAAATTTATAGCCTATTTGTCCCCAAAGCATGTAGTGCTCATTGTTATAAGCAGTTTAATACTATAATTAGTACTTTGTTATGTTTCTTTTTCTTACATACAATTTATCCTATTTGTATGTTTACTCTGTTGTTGAGTGAGATTATACTGGGTATGTTTGTTTGTTCAGCCCGTTAAGGGGTTAGCAAGTGGAAGATGAGTATTGTAACTGACCTGAAAACTACCATCACCAATACAAGCTATCACGCGTTTGTTTTTAGCTGCTTGAGCATAACCAAGAGTCGCACCCACAGACCATCCGATTGATCCATATTGCATCTGAAATTCATAACTATTCCAAAATTCATAGTATATTAATTACATAACATATATTATAACTAGCAAAAGAGAGAATGCTTGTTACATAATTATAAAAGAACTCTGCTTACCCGCAATTTTCAGGGAGGCGTAACTTTTGACAGTTAAACCATGAATCACCAGTCTCTGCAATTACCGCGGTAACTCCACTTAGCATTTCCTGTTGATGAAACAAACAAAACTTAATCAATGAGAAAAAACAGAAAAATGGAGATTTCTGATGAAAAAAGTCATACTTGAATGTGTTTGAAGAGGATGTTGACACGAAGAGGTTCGTCTTTCTCATATTTCAGTGGCACACCGCTAGGTACATAGATTCTACGATAATTTTCCAACGCTGTGCTGTTTTTCTTCATCTTTTTAGCCAATGCACTCAAGAAATCAGCCATAAAAACCCAACCGAAAGAAGGACCATGACCCACTGTCACACGGTTAGGCTGCACATTGATCAGTTTTTCTTTCTTAATCAACAACGAGTAACCAACCGAGCTATAGTCATTAAATATGGGCCCAACAAAGATATAAGCATCCGCTGATTCGACTATCTCCCCAACAAAATTGGTGCTAACCGCGCCCCAATATGTCCCAATAAAGTTCGGGTGGCACTCAGGTACCAATCCTTTGGCTGATGGCATTATAGCTATTGGATATCCCGAAGCATCTGCAAATTCCACAAAAGCTTTTTGAGCCTTTGCAACCCTTAACTTGCAGCCCGCTACAATCACGGGTTTCACAGCTTTGTTCAGTAACTTTGCTGTTTCTTCCACTGCTGCTTCTAGTCCTAATGGGTTGCTTGTTCTGCAAGTAATGTGATAGATCGTAAGCGTTGAAGATCAAACAATTATAAATGTAGTGTTGTAAGTTTTACGACTTACACTGGCGGAAGAAAGAATGGTACGGGCTCTCGTGCGAATGTAGGATGAGAAATTCCAGGTAAATTACAACTTATACTGATGTAAACCGGTTTGCTTTCTTTTAAAGCAGTTGAAATTGCACTGTCTATCTGTTCATGTGCATCTTCCAAATTGTTCACTACTGCCTGTTAAATTATGTCACACATCAACTCTTGATGTAAAACTCATGTTAAACATTTAGGAAATTTCTAAAAACACACCAATAACATTCTATACACACACACCACTAACACATTTTATCGCCCTCGTGAGGGTTTTTCGTTATACAGATTTAAGATGTGTTTTACGACCTGTATGACCACTGCAACCGGTGACACCCTATACAAAAATTGCATAGACGACAAAAGTTTCACAAACGAGGTTTACAAGATCAAGTGTTAAATCGCTAAATAAACACTTGCAACCCGCTAACTGAACACAATTAACCAATTTAAGAACCAACCATACCTAACATATATATTTTTTTTCACCCTTACAATGTATTATTTCATTATACGAGCCATACGATGCGTTTAACCGACACATAACCAACTGATGTAAACAGATGTCACATAACCACTTTCTGACATCTATACAACCAGTGTATCTATAACAACACCCTATATAAAGATCGAAACACGAACTAAATTCACCAGATCAAGTATTAAATCACTAAACAAACCTCTAAACAGCTAATCAAACACACTAATAACCAACGATCAAAGAAACAATCACTCACCTGAGCACAAGTAACCGTACGAAAACACTGCAACTCCTGTGTAAAATCGGGTAACCCGATTGTATGATGAAGGATCCGATTCGTTCCATAATCATTCGAATTGGGTCCACCAACAATACAAATCACAGGCAAACCCTCACTATAAGCACCAGCGATCGCGTTGATCACACTCAAGCCACCAACAGTGAACGTCACAACGCACGCGCCGACCCCTTTGGCTCGAGCGTAGCCATCGGCTGCGTAGCCGGCGTTCAGCTCGTTGCAGCACCCGACGAGGTTGAGCCCCGGCTCGGCGATCAAGTGGTCGAGTAGAGTTAGGTTGAAGTCGCCGGGGACGGAGAAGACGTCGTGCACGCCGAGCTGGACTAGCCGGCGCGCCAGATGCGCGCCGAGGGTGCCGGAGGATGGTGACACGGTGGTTGACGGCGGCGGCGCCGTCGTGTTGACTACATGATTGACTTCCATTTATGGGATTTGATTGCAGATTAATTGGTTGCAGATTAATTGGTTTGTGAAGTAGTGAATTTGGTTTGAATGAGTATTTATTTATAAGGATGTTTCTGGTGGGATGAAGAAACAAAGGTTGTGGTTTTTGAAGTTTGGGACACTGTGGGCAGACAGTGGCCAATGAATTTCTTTGATGTTTTAGTCAAGAAAGAAGGTTGTAGGTATGGACTTATTTACATCATTTTAAGGCGGTATGAAAGAACATGGAATGAGCTTCTGGAGTCTTGTTTGTACGATTCGAAATCTTGGGTGAGGTGAGTTCTAGGCCGTAAACGGATTGAATGTTTTTTTAAAACGGTTTGTAAATTGTTTGATCGGAGGTTTATCCATTTTTGTTTCTTTTTGTAGTTGAAGGAACAAGAACAAGTAAATTATGTTTGTTAACTTAAATGAACAAATATGAACATAGATCGTGTTTATTCATTTATGTTCGTTAATGTATCATTGTTTATTTAAATATTTTTTATTTTAGCGGTTTTAATCTTAAAAATATATAAAACTCTATTTATGCTATATGTCTCCACTCTCCATCAACATCTCACATTTTATCATATTCAATTTGAGTTTATGCTAAAATTTGACAAACTTGTTAATTTATGCGTTAATTGTGTTTATGATAATCATGTCAAGTATGTTCAGATAAATATTTTAAGTCTGTGTTGAAGCTTGACAAGTTTCGTTTACATTTATCAACATTTGTTTGTGTTCATTTGCCTTTGTTTGTGTTCTTTTACGTTTGGTAAGTGTTCGTGAGCAATTCATTTTATTAATAAATGAACACGAATAAAAAATCTTGTATGTTAAAGCATTCATGAGCACTTCATTAACATCATTATTTTCTTAATGTACAAACAATGCATTGTTTATGTTCATTTAATTCGTTTGCATGGTTACAGCCCTAGGCATGCCCAATGCAGAATCAAAAAGATAATGTACACGTGTATTATATTACATGAAGTATTACTCTTGAAGCATAAAGGCACCCAATAGATTATTGGGTAAAATCGGTTTACCCGACCACAAACGGTAACAACAAATGCGGAATTAACCTTCGTTTGGTCAAAACCTCTCCAACCTGTTTGAACCTGTGATGGTGCAAAAATAACAAGTAGGGTATACCAATCCAAAACAACAAGGAGACAACAATTTTAACGTGGAAAACCTCTCAAGACGAGAGTAAAAACCACAGGACTACTAGAGTCACTTCAAATCCACTATCACCAAAATAAAGAGCAATACAAGGTCCTCTCTAGATACACTAGAGGCATACAACAATCATCATACACTT
>BJCM01001153.1:0-11458 GCA_018326385.1 Flaveria bidentis | reverse complement strand
GGGGGTGGCTCGTTCTGACTCAAGAGAGCTCGAGTTCAACCTCCGCTCATTTCGAGTTTTACTTCTAAAGCTCGAGCTCGGTTCGTCAAATACTTTTATATATAAGTTGTATATATGTATTTTGATATTTTATATATAAGTTGTATATATATATTCAAGGTTAAAAGAATAGAATTGAGTCTCCCTTAGCCGCATAGGACGTAAGCCACGAGGCGAAATGAGATGTAAGCCCGAGATGAAAATATAAATATAAAAGTTAAAAATACTAAACATCAAACAATTTTCTAAATTCAACATCAATTTACATAATTGCAGCATAAATTAAACATCAATATACACAAATTCAACATCAAATTACAAATTTTAACGTCAATTTAGAACCAAAGTAACATAACTGCAGTAGTAGACTAGTATAATTGTTTCAACTGTAAACAAAGAAGACAAAAAGAATCAGGATCCGTTTTATTAATCAAAGGGAATTTCAGATCGTATTTAATCAATCAAGAACACAAAGTCAATTTGTGGTCTAATTAAACAGGAAACGAAGACAAAACCAGAGGAATTTCATACCTGGATGGAAGAAGATGATAGCAATGGAATATGAGGGCTAATTTTTGTTCTAATTCAAGTAGTGGAATATAAAATATATTGGGAATAGATAGTACTAATAAAGAATTTATATTTTAAATACAAAGTCAAATAAAAAAAAAGAAAATACATAGCTTATAACAAGGGTTTTATATTTTTATAGAGTTATTATTGATGGGCTACAACAATTGCGGTTAATAACGCAATTAAAAGAATTATTGGAATGAATTCAAACCGAAGAAAAAAATCTGTTGATTAATCAATACTAATTTGTTGACTATTACTTGTTATATCTTGCACTACAATTTGGTTTGCTTTTGTAATCTAAATAACCCGGTACCATTTAAGGAGGAATTAATAAAACGGCGCCATCTATAATAGGGTTTCCCGCTCACAAGGCATCGCCTCATAAATGGTTTTTGACTGCCTCTAGGCACGCTTCAAGGCGTACGCTTCACATGTTCTCTTAAACCATGTATATATATATAGTTACATATTGCATATATAAAAGTATACATATTTAAATGGATTTCGTCACAATTTTATCTAAAGATAATATAATTCATATAAAAATATATAAAAAAAGGTGTTTAAGCTCCCGAGTCTGCTCAAGCTCGATATGTGAAGCTCGAGCTCGGGCTTGATAATTAAATAAGCTTCTTTTCAAGCTCAGGCTTGATAAGACTTAGTTTGTTTCGAGCTTTTAATCGATCCAATATCGAATAGCTTGTGAGCAACTCACCTCGTTTGCAACCCCATGTGTATGTAATATATCTAGATCCGACAAATTCTTACATGTAATTTGAAACCGTAACACATGTATTTTGACACCCTCTCACACGTGATTTGACATTGTATTAACATATGTTATGACACCATCTCAATTGTTAGATTTTCATGCCATGAACAAAAGCAACAATCTCAATGGGTGTTTAACTTTCGATATGATACACATAATTTTTTTCATAAACTTTTACTGGTTTAATTGTATTATGGATAAAGGTAATATATTTAAAGTGACTCATTATGTACCAGAAAAAACCTATGTATGAACAAGTTTAATGTATATAATGTGAAGAGTTCCGCTTCTTGAGCAGATGAGAATAAAGATTTAACTATACGAGGATACGTCAATTTACGACAACGCAATTTGATTTGATTACATAATGATAATTTATTATTACATAATATTAATTGACCAAATGAATGAATAGAAGAGTTTGGTCTTTTTAAATTTGACCACAACACTTTTTAATACTTTTGTTTTTCAACCCTACTTTATGGTTTCTTCAACATTGGCTACTAAGTACTTAAAATTCATTTATTTTTATTTAGAAACTAAATAAATAGTTATTTTGATCTTTTACTATATTTGTTTTTGTTGGAGAAATTTGTTTATTGTATGGGACAATGGACCAATTCAATATATCACGTTCATTTGACTATTATAAATATGTCTTGATGTAAACACGCGCGGGGTAAAATATATATTGTTTAAACGTAAATTTAGTTCTGAAACAAGTTGGGTAAAAATATAATACGTTTCATTTAATAGTATAAATATGTTTCGACGTAAATTTAGTTCAGAATTAAGTCGGGTGCAATTGTAATATATACTTTATCATGTTGTATATGACGCAACTGCATGTGATTTTTTCATGTATGTTTGGGTTGATCTACATTTCAACATAAGTTATGTTTGTAAACGAGTCAGTTCAAATATAATACATTCTGACATAAATTTAGTTCGGAACGATTTGAGTCCGTTATAATCTATACTCTATCACGTCGTATATGATGTTGCTGCAACGCGCGACGCGTAAAAAACTAATTTACAATAATAAAAAATAACTAATGTTTATTATTAATTTGTTATTCATATAACATTTTAATTTGAGTGCTCATTTATAGTCACACAGAAACACTAAAATACTAGTTCGACAAATACCTTTAATATTTTAATTAAATTCTTTTAATTATTTTATTGAAATTCTTTCTTTTGTCACACACACTACATTATAAAAGTAAAAAAAAGATGAAGGCGTCACGGACTTTGCACGTGGAATAGTTCCGACCATTGTTCTCTAGCAATAACCCAGTGAATTTTAATATGTTTATTCCCCCAGACACCCTGTATTCTTGATTAATATCAATAACAGTCCTTTAACTTCATTTTATTCCACTTTGAATTTCAGGTTGGATTTTATCATAAAAGTTCCAATCCAGTTTTAACATTATTAAAGTCACAAAGGTAGAAGTTGACTATGATATCAACCACCAAGTTTTAGATTTAATTTCAACTAAATAACTAATTTCAATCAAGTTTCACGTAAGATTTCAACATTTTGGCCAAAGTTTTCTCTTCAACAACCCTTTGGTAATGTTTAGTTTCACTTTTGTACTTATCATAGCCAAGTAAAAGAAAACCAAAACTCTACAACCTATTTTTTGAATGTTAAATCTTGAATAATTATGAAGTCAAATTTCCATATTGTATACACAAAAATAAAATAAAATGAAAAGAATAAATAAAAAGAATTAATCGCCTACAAAATTCCATAGATTTAGGTTGTTATTATTTTGGAAAGGAAATCAATAGAAAATGCAACGAATATGGTTATAATTTACGATTAAATGTCTATTATATGGGTTAAAAACATATATATGTATAAAATTTCTAAGCGTGAGGATTGAGCATTGTATAAAGTAATATAGATACATGTTTTGTGATATAAATGGTAACAAGAAAATAATTATAAATAAATATGGTTAGCTCTTACATATTAAACTTACAAGTTTCCGCTCAACATAACCCGACAATGTGAAAAAATTCATCTTATATAAAAAACAATACTTCTTCCCTCAAATCTTGCCGGGTTACGATTTTTATGACTAACATCACTAGTCAGACGTTTTAACTTGACCACCAACTAGTCGCAATACGAGCCACATGACCATGACTCCCATCGTTTACAACCTAATCGACACACGTATCATCAACTATACAATATTTCCAACCAACCCCTTCAAACCAAGAATTTCACAAATTGCAACTTATTTCTCTAGTCTTCCAACAACTCCTCACACAACCTTCCTAAAATTCCAATCTGATATCAATGTATCATAACACCACTTTCAAATACTTGAAACCCTACTACATCTGCTAACAATCTCAAGTGCAAATAGTTATAAAAAAAAGAGCCCAAAACACAACAATAATAATAAAATCAGGGACCCAAATGCAAATAACCAAAACCCACACACCACCTTAAAGAGACAAGAACACAGACAGACATACCCACCACCACCTCCTCCTATTTTCTCTCTCTAGAAGCTTTGTTTCTCTCTCTAAAACCACATTCACCATTGCACCTTTTTCTCCTCAAATCTCCACCATATTATCTCTTCAATCCAAACCCTAACAAGATTCTTTTAATCTTCACTCACTTACTTCAAAGATCTTTTCAAGATTCATTCCACTCAGATCTCCCATGAGATCCCCCTTTCAGTATCCCTCTCAGTAAGGTATATACACTCATTCATCTGATGTTCATACTTGAATGTGTATGTATGTCTATGTGTGTGTAAGTGCAGCATTTGATGAACATTCTTGCATTCTTGTGATTATAGGGTTTTTATTTACTGTGATTTTGTGTTTAATCTTGCATTAGTTCTTTCAGCTATGAATCTTTGGCTAGATTTGAGAAAAAGATTAGTATTTTTGTAGTTTTGTTTCTTGGAGTTGAATTTGTGGGATGAGATTAGTACTCTGCTGATGTATTGTGTTGTTCTAAATTAGGGTTTTGATTGATTTGCTTTACTTTTTTGGTTTCAGGCTTGAAGCACTCAGATCTGAAGCATTCTACTTAACTTTTTGAAGTTTATCAGGTCTTAAAGCTTAAATACCAAATGTATTATTTTTTTCGTATTTATGATAATCTTAGCTCCATGCTCCACTAGGATCTGAGTTTAAACTTTGTCTGCCATTAATCTTTATAAGTTTTAAGTAATGTAAGCGTTGTTATTAGTTATTCAGTTCGATAGTCTGAAAACTTTTGATTGTTAAAAATCTGATTATTTTTTTCAGTTGAAAGAAAACCAAGATGATGCACAGACCTCCTCCTGATGATTTCTCCCTCAAGGAGACGAAACCGCATCTGGGCGGTGGGAAAATCACGGGGGATAAGCTCACCAGCACGTATGACCTCGTGGAACAAATGCAGTACTTGTATGTCCGTGTGGTGAAAGCAAGAGATTTACCATCTAAGGATGTTACTGGCAGTTGTGACCCGTATGTTGAGGTTCGGATGGGGAACTATAAGGGGACAACTCGTCATTTTGAGAAGAAAACAAACCCTGAATGGAACCAAGTGTTTGCTTTTTCTAGAGACAGGATCCAGTCGACTATGCTTGAGGTCTCTGTTAAGGATAAGGATATGATGAAAGATGATTTCATGGGTTGGGTGTTGTTTGATCTTACTGAGGTTCCAAAGAGGGTCCCTCCGGATAGTCCTCTAGCTCCTCAATGGTATAGATTGGAAGATAGGAAAGGGATGAAGCTGAAAGGAGAGGTAATGTTGGCCGTGTGGTGGGGTACTCAAGCGGATGAAGCGTTTCCTGAAGCATGGCATTCAGATGCTGCAACTGTTGGTGGGGCTGATGCTCTTGCTAATATTCGTTCAAAAGTGTATCTTTCTCCTAAGCTTTGGTATCTCAGAGTTAACGTGATTGAAGCACAGGATTTGATACCTAGTGATCGGACGAGGTTTCCTGAAGTTTATGTGAAGGCTGTTCTTGGGCATCAAGCTTTAAGGACTAGAGTATCGATGAACAAGTCTATTAATCCTATGTGGAATGAAGACTTGATGTTTGTAGCTGCAGAACCATTTGAAGAGCACTTGGTTTTGAGTGTGGAAGATAGGATTGCACCTAATAAAGATGAGGTTCTTGGAATGTGCGCGATTCCCTTACAGTATGTGGATCGGAGGTTGGATCATAAAGCTATCAACTCAAGGTGGTTTAATCTTGAAAAACATGTGATAGTTGATGGTGAAAAGAAGAAGGAAGTGAAATTTGCTAGCAGGATTCATATGAGGATCTGTTTAGAAGGCGGTTATCATGTTCTTGATGAATCTACTCACTACAGTAGTGATCTTAGACCGACAGCTAAACAGTTGTGGAAGAGCAGCATTGGTGTTCTTGAAGTGGGGATCTTGAGTGCTCATGGGTTATCACCGATGAAGACAAAAGATGGAAGGGCAACAACAGATGCATATTGTGTGGCTAAGTATGGGACAAAGTGGGTCAGAACAAGAACAATAATAGACAGTTTTACTCCAAAATGGAATGAGCAATATACTTGGGAAGTTTTTGATCCATGCACTGTTATAACCATTGGTGTGTTTGATAACTGCCATCTGCAAGGTGGGGATAAGGGTAACGGGGCAAGAGATTCAAGAATTGGTAAGGTTAGGATTCGTCTGTCAACCCTTGAAACTGATCGTGTGTACACCCATTCATATCCTCTTTTAGTTTTACATCCATCTGGGGTGAAAAAGATGGGTGAGATTCAGTTAGCAGTGAGGTTTACATGTTCATCATTGTTAAACATGATGCACATGTACTCACAGCCACTGCTGCCTAAAATGCACTACATTCATCCGCTAACTGTCTCCCAGCTTGACAGCTTGAGGCATCAGGCCACTCAGATTGTGTCCATGAGGCTTAGCCGGGCTGAGCCACCTTTAAGGAAAGAGATAGTGGAGTATATGCTGGATGTGGGGTCACACATGTGGAGCATGAGACGAAGTAAAGCTAATTTCTTCAGAATCATGGGTGTTTTTGGTGGCTTGATTGCTGTTGGAAAATGGTTTGATCAGATTTGTAATTGGAAGAATCCGATCACTACTGTTCTGATTCATATTCTTTTCTTGATATTGGTATTGTATCCAGAGCTTATTCTGCCCACTATCTTTCTCTATCTTTTCCTAATTGGAGTTTGGTACTACCGATGGAGACCAAAGAACCCACCCCACATGGACACTCGCCTCTCGTGTGCAGATAATGCACACCCTGATGAACTTGATGAAGAATTCGACACCTTTCCAACCTCTCGCCCTGCTGACATCATCAGAATGAGATATGACCGCTTAAGGAGTATTTCAGGAAGGATTCAAACAGTGGTTGGTGATTTAGCAACACAAGGAGAAAGACTTCAATCTTTACTCAGCTGGAGAGACCCGAGAGCTACAGCACTGTTTGTCATATTCTGTTTAATTGCTGCTATTGTTTTGTATGTTACGCCTTTTCAAGTCGTGGCCCTTCTCACAGGCTTCTACGTGTTACGACACCCAAGGTTCCGCCACAAGCTGCCATCTGTCCCGCTCAACTTCTTTAGAAGACTGCCCGCGAGAACTGACTGCATGCTTTGAGAAAACTGATGCCTGTGCGACGTTGGCTTCATGTACCAAATCATCCTGGTAAGATGCATACAATTTTTCTGGAACAATGTTTTGTACATCTTGTGGTTCTGCAACCCTTTTACACAGGGTCTTCCTCAACCTGAAACTTGAATGTCCTTTTGGTTTGTAGTTTTTTAGGTTATGATTTTCTCATTTTCATTTGAATCTATCAATAGTTGTTATTAGTAGCAACGATATCTTGTACTTGCAGAAGACTTCCATCTAATGTTTCTTGAATTAGGAGAGTTCCAGTTTCTATTGTATTGGTTTCCTGTTATTATTGAACCAAATTTGCCTATGATCATCCTAATTATTTGGTTTAGTAATCCTCTTGATTTGTGGATGCATACAAAGTAATCAAGACTTAAAATTAAAGAGCTCATGTTGTCATGTTGATGTGACACTCTTAGCAGGAATCTTTATTTTGGCTGAGGAACAACCATTATAAAAGTAATGAGACAAGATGACAAATCATTTATTCTACTAAATTGGTGATGTTTTTTGTTTTAGTTTCAATAGTGAAATGATCAATATTGAAAACTGACAAAAGTATGCACTTTTTGAATCATGAACCCATGTGCAGATGAACATGATTTTATTCCAAGCCTCTAGTGTTTATCTTGCTATCAAGCACATATCTTTATCTATTATCTTGCTTTGTTTTCATGCAAATATTACAAAATGTTGCGTTGGAATGTAATGTTATATGTGAGAATCTTGACCCATGTGATCTTTTTTTTTTCTCATCAAATTATGACATTTTTGGAGGTAGTCAATTGGGGATGACTGTCACAGGCATTTATTACTTCTTCACTCCAATTATATTACTTTTGCTATAAGGAATGTTCTTTTGTGTCTGGATACTTTAGATACAATGAAACATGGATAAAGAACTGATGCAGAAAAGCATCCAAATATAATATTTTAACCTGGTATTTTATTGCAGAAGAGTAAAGGATATTCTTGCAAATGTGTAAAGGATATTCTTCTAACAAATGTATAAAACAATAAAAGCTAAAGAAATAATAAATTAAAGTAATCCTGCAATTTATTGAAGGACAGGGCTCATTTTTCGAGAGGCGTTAAACCAACTATACAGTTGTAGCCTTTTTTAAATTTCACTTAAAAAAAGGTTATACAATTGGGGTCTTTTTGAATTTTACTTAAAAAAAGGGTGCGAATGTAAACCGAAACCGATTTTGAAACCAGTTTGGCAATAACCAATACGAACATTAAGGTTGTGACCTCATTCTTAAAACTGGTTAAACCCTCTCAAGAACCGCTTGGTGAACCTAAACCGCCTGACGAAAAGTTGTTTCGACTTTGCTTAACCATCCTTAAACTGGTTTACTTCGGCTTAGGATCGACACAATTATAAACTAAAAAGCCCATGTACAATGAACTTATAAGCTGATGTTCTAGTAGACCAAGATGGTGTAGAACTTATTTAAGATATATGTATTTTAGATATACATGTGACTATGTGAGGGTATATTGTCGTCGTCCTCGATGTGCTTTAGTGAAAAATAACACAAATGCCACTGGTTGTAATGTAAGAGGAGGGGGGTTAATGTATATGGTTCTATAAAGATAAAGATACATACTTGAGGGAGACATATAGGAATACTCTCGTGCATTGGCTTTGGACAACTAAAAATTTCCTGAAAAAATGCATGTTTCTAGATGATTAAAAAAGACGATCACAAGGTTCAAAGTGTTGTAAAAAGAATAGAAATTAAGTGAAAATAGAAATTGTGAATAGGTGATATCTTATTACTTAATAACTTTCTCATTTTTCTCAGACAATCTGTAGGAATCTTGATATTTGCCATCACAGGAACCACCTACCATTACTATATTTAAAATATTAAATATGCACACACAACAAAAGCCTATATGGATTCAAAGAGAAAAATTAAACAAGCAAGAAGTTTACATTCTTTGCAAGATTATAGTTGCATGTATAACAATGCTAACCTAAACAATAGGAACCTTAAACAACGGTAGGATCTATGATTAAACAACGGTAGGATCTATGATTAAACAACGGTTGGAACTTTAATTGGACGAATTAGTACTCCGATATACGTTTGTGCTTAAATGAAGAAAAAAATTGGGCTGGATATAACAATAGCCTATGACGAATGGAATTGGCGATTGACCTGTAAAAACGATGTGGGTTCAAAATTTCATATCCTTGCAAGTGCAACGTTGGATTGTATTTAGGTAAATCATTTGCTCTTATAAAAGAGATATAACAATAATTTTTTGGGGTCATATAAAAGATGAGCCCAAACTTTTTATAAAGGCCTAAATACCTAATTGAGTTCTAGCTTTTTTATTTTCAAATTCATGTTTGGTTTGTTTGTTCAAATAAGTTTTTAGATTCTTAAATTCATATGCTCTAACATCTCTTTACTATATATGTGATGATTAGAGAGAAGAGATAATGTATGTGATGATTAGGGAGAAGAGAGGAGAGACCGAAAGAGAGAAAATTAAAAATATGAGAGACCGAAAGAGAGAAAAGAAAAGGGAGATAAAATATAGGATTCGAGTACCATAATTATTAAATATTTACAATTAATTTCATGAGATTTTGATCATGGTTATGAATGAAACGAAAAAACTTAGAAGCAAAATCGAGTGTAAATATGTGATTATTATATCTGTGATTGTCTTCGACAACAAAAGTGAAAGTTAGAGGTCTCATTGATCAACTTGTGAATATAACCTATTATTATCAGTCAGTCGGTCATTCAAATTTAAAATTTCTATAAATTACTTAAGTGAAAAAAATAAATAATTTAATCTTGTACTTGTTTAGTTTTCCAGTGATCCGAAAACTATCCATAGACAAAATTGTTTAGTCATATATTTGGTTTTGTATTAAACACTCCACTCTATTATGTTTATTTGGTACCTAGACATATTGTTGGTATAATATATAAGAAAATAAAAATTATCAAATGGGTTTGTTGAATTAACTTGGATGCATTTGCTCATATAAATCATATTGGTATTTAAAGTCAAACTTTTGAAATATAAAGAATATAGCCGGTTAATCAATAACTTTGATGACGTTTGAAAAGATATGAACACGAAAGGGGTATGTTGAGAGCATAAAAATGTCAAAATGAGCTTATAATATACACAGGACGCAAGAAGTAGTAAAACGATGCAGATCAAGTAAGAACTTGAGTGTATTTTTTTATATAAAAGTCAAATATGTAGAAATAGATGGATTCAATTGTTCAAATAAGTAGGATTTATAACTAACATCTCATTGACATCAAAGTTCTGATCTTTTTCTCCCCATCTGCCGTTTTGTCATATCGGGTTCTCTTGGATATATGCAGTTACTTCATAACTACAATGTCGATTGAGTTAAGCAGCAGCAGCAGCAGCTTCTAGAGTGAGTCTCCTTCACCTTCATTAGAAATGATATTTATGATCAATTGAAATGTTTTAGATGCTAGTTTCGGCTTTGGAGTCGCTAAACAAACCTCGCGCTGAAGCTGTGCACCCTATGCTTAAGGATCTTCACCAGCAGACTCATTTGTTGGCCCTTCACCATCTCCCATATGAACACTGCTTCTTCTTTCACTGGCCTATGTAATAAGTTTATCAATGAATTAACAGGGTTGATCAAGAAAGACTCATTCTATTTGAGAGATGAACAATGAGTAATTAATTAATAAAACATGATAAAACTGAGATTAACAATTAGTCTTTTGAACTGCAAAATAAATACAATATAAGTCAACGAGCGAATCAGTGATGCTGCAGGCACCCGAAAATCCACTAGATAAGTTTTAGAAAAATGGCAATTCAACCACACATAATTTATGAAAAACTGAGAATCATTGACAAGGATGTACCTTAAAAGAACCCACATTCACAGAAATCAAAGGTAGCCACCAGAAAGGAACAATAACTGACAAGAAACAACTTGAGAATGAAGAAAATGATGTTTGTAAGAGTTTCTTTCAGCATAATCATTTTCTTAGCTATTTGCTATCACTGTTGCATGAGTTGTATTTATCTATTTGCATAAAACATTAATGACTTAGACTACCAAGACGAAAAAAAGGTCTTAAATTATGAAAAGTGACGAATGCGATTGCGCAAGTCTTTGGTGTTTGATGCAAAAGGATGAGATAAAACACTTCGGGTGATGATTAACAAGTATGTCAAATGATTTTGATGAAATTGAAAAAAGAACAAAAATGGCAACCGATGGAAAGGGAACATGGTTTTATTAGCACATATTATTATTAGTATAATTATTAGTATGATTATCTTATTTTGTATAGATTAGGTTCCTTTATATTTCATCTCTAAAATAGTGCTAGTATGGTTATGACTTGTACTCTATATATAGGGGTCATCTCATTGTAATTGATCAT
>BJCM01001151.1:0-12150 GCA_018326385.1 Flaveria bidentis | reverse complement strand
CTTTGGGTATACAAGCTTGAGAGGACCTTCTCTTGGTGCCTTGGTCGAATTTCTTGGATAAAGATCATCCTTCTTTTCATCTATTTTGCTGCTGGAAGGTAGTTTATGGCAGCTCTTTTATTGCTGTCCATAATGTGTATTTTAAGTTGATATAGCTAGTTTTATTCACATATATAAGATCCTTATGTTCTTGGGTTTGTTCATATCTTATAACATCTATTTGGAACTTGAAATTTCAGAAAATAAAGTATGTTATAACCCTCTTTCCGCTGCGTTTTTCAGAAAGTTTAAACGGTTAAACAATGTCACTATGTTCTAACAAACCCAACAGTCAATGCAATAGTTTCACAATGGGGAGCGACTTAGAACAATTAATAGATCAAATATGGAACCCGTTAGGATGAAACTATGAACACAAGTAAAGAGCAAAACAAGAATAAGAACACTCAAATATGGTTTTTCAAGAATGATGTATTTGCTCTCAAGTTATTACAAGTATTACAAAGATTATCTAAAGATACAAGTACTTAAGATACATTATACTACATCCTACAGTCAGTCATACTTTGAAAGCCTACAGGAAACACTAATCTAAACAACAAGATCAATGTGGAGTCAAATGGCAAATTGCCTTTTGACTTGTGACTATGACAGGCCATACCTCACATCCTATTCTATTACAAAAAGGATAAAAGCACAAAAGTAGAAAGGTACAGGCGAAAGACCTTAATCTATAGTTTGATAAAAGTATGGGGTTTTCACCAACTTATCTAAGTTGGTGAGTATTTAGATTTGGAAGTGAAAAGTGGTTCAACTTTGGTCAGAAGGTGATTCAGAAAAAAACATGTCTTCTATGTCTTCGGAAAAAAATTAGTTTTTGGTTTCTGAAGACTTTGTCTTTGATGCTTCGGAAGACTTTGTCTTTGATCGGAAGACATTTTCTTTGAAGCTTTGGAAGATTTTTCTTTGAAGCTTCAAAATACTTCATCTTTGGCTTTTGGCTTCAGATGATTTGATACTTAGCATAATTCACTGAGTTGTATCAAATCTTCCAAAGTAACTTCATTATACTTCACATGTGCATGCTGAGAGCTCTAATTGTTCTTTCGTTGCATCAATATCTAAGTGTATTCCTTACAAACTCCCCCTAGGCTGATGCTACCAAAACTAAAGAGACCTTTAGGTCTTGATCTTTATTTGTTGACATTCCTTATCAGGATCAAGACTATGCCCTTCATCATCATTTGGTCAAGATCCCTCAGACACTCAAAGTATCTCCTCATGTCATTAAGATCATAAAGAGGGAGGTCAAGAATGCTTTGCTAAAAGTAGATGTCTTGACCTCTTTGATCTCTATTGTCGTAACATCTATCTAGATTAGTAGAAAACGTCCGGGACAAGATGGGTCTCTCAGCAGGAAGAGGCTCTATAATAAGTGGACTTTGTTAAGTAGCCTCTTCTTGAGCCACCTCAGGATGTTCTAACCCATCCTAAGATGTAGAGGTGGATACCTTGGACTTCTTCTTCTTCTTCTTCTTGTCTCTTCTTATGGCCATCCTTTTCCTCTTTCTATATTTTAACTGAGGAGTCTGGGTTGCAACACCAAATTGTTCTTGTTTGTATTCCTAAGTTATTCATAGGTTTAAAAGGAGAAGGATTAGGACTTTGTTGGGGATCAAAAGATTTAGTTGGCTATGGTCCAACACTAGGTTCAGGTTGTGTTGTCTCTTGTAGTTCAACCTTGACCTTAACTTTAGGTGCAGCCTGACTTCGTGGAGAATGCAAGTCAACAAGCTCACCTCTTTTGATCTTCTGCTTGATCACTCTAATGTTCTCATCCATGGTGGATAGAGACATTGGACCAAGTCTCCTTCTGGGGAATCCATACAGCTTCAAGAAGCTTACCATCTTTTCCTTATTAGGGGACTTCTTCAAATTTGCTCTGATATGGATCTTGACTTTGCAGCCTCTTCCCTCATCTTCCTCTTTGCAGCTTTTTTGTTCTTTCAGCACTTGTTGCTCGAGCTGCTTGAGGTATCAAAACTCAAAGTACTCATAGGATAAAGGAAGATGGGATGCTACTTGATAGAGGATTGTGGCACTCAGGTAGGTTATCATGTTCTGTCTATCTTGTTCCCTACCTACCTGAGGTTGTTGCTCAATAGCCACAATCTCTTTCTCAATACTTTCCTGAATTGGGGAGAGAGTACGGGTTTTATAGAGTCTCTTTCTTCTCCTTTCTTATTTGATTTTGAGGAGCAATTCTGTATTCTCATCCTCCTTTCTCTCATTTGACATTTCAATGGCAACCAGTTCATTAACTCTTCTAAGGGAAGATAGATGAGTTCATCTATGTTATAGTTCTTTGTCCCCAAATAGTTTAATCTGGCTGCCCTCAACTCATTATCTTGAGTGTTTAGTCTATGGGCAACCCTGATTGTAGCTTCCATGAAGCCTAGGGTCTCTCTTGAACTCTCTTCCCTTAACTTCCTATTCCTCTCTTTTCCCTCTTCCTTAATCTCCTTAGGAGTCAATTTCCTTTTCCCTTTTTCCCTTATAGGCTTGGGTGACTCAGGGTGGAGAGAGCTTTGGCCTTCATTGCTTGGTGTTGCACTTGAGCTCTAGCTAGAGAGAGGTTATGAGACACCTTCACCAACTGGTGCCTCACTAAGGGTAATAGGTGTTGAAGCAGTTCCTGTCTCAAGGTTCACAGGCTCTACTACTTGGCCTTCAGTCAAGGTTTTCCCTTCAAAGCTAATATTAGGGTCCACCTTAACATCTAGTTAACGAATAATATTACCTACTAGCCTTTATCTATGTAGGAAAGTTCTAAGTTTTAACTCTTCAACCAGCCTATCTTGAATCCTCTCAACTAGTCTGTTAGCTTGCCTCCTTTGACTTGGGTTGGCAAGTGACATGCGAAATAGAGGAAGACTCTCATAGTACTTCAGGGTCTAAAAGTTGTAATCTTCTTTCTACCCCTAAAGTCTAAGGAGTATTAGGGCTCTTCTATTAGTATAATACCTCTATCCTATTATCTCATTTTCAATAGGATAGGATGGTGTAGACATAGCCCTTGGAATACCGTCCTTAAATAGGCTTTGAATGAGTGAGTCTACATCAATGTGGTCATGTGGAGGTTGTTTAGTATGGACAACTGCAAGTGATGGTGGTTGCAAGTCCCAATTCTTGAGGATCAACAACAGAGTATCATCTGATCTCAATAAAAGTGCGGAATCCTTTAATTGTGATGATTCAAGCAAATATCAACACGCGAACAAGAAGTTTGTCTGGTATTGATCTTCGAGAGGGAACAATAACACTTTTAAGATGAATATAGAATTATGATCAAAAGGTTAATGATCTCATTAGAAGTTCAATGAAAAACATATTACAATGAAAAACCCGTGAACCCCTAATGATCAACTACTTAGTCCAAGAACCACCAACAAATACCAAAAACCAACATAATAGTGTGAATCTTTTATACAAAATAGTCTAGGACCTAACAAACTCCCCCTAGATTCATGCTATTATGTCTTTGATAACTTTCTCAGATCCTTTCCTTTTTTACTACTTTGAATAATTTCTGTTGGGTTAGATAAGGCTGGTGCAACCAAAACAACACTTAGAAGAATTTTGGTACAACTGAAGAGAGACTTCCGAAGACAAATCTGCACTTTCGAAGCCATGTCAAACAACTTCCAATGATAAAAGAATGAAGAACTTCCGAAGACTTAGTAATTCCTCTTCAGAAGCTAAACACATAGAAGATTCAGGACAAGGACTTCCAAAGTATGAAGTCTTGAAGACCAGCAGAAGTCTCAGAAGCAGGTGTTTCTTCTGAAGTATAAATGGCTTCAGAAGAACTTATTCTTCCAAAGCCAGTTAACCTTTAGAAGAACCAACTATGAACCAGTGGACATAAGTATGGTCGGTCTGGCAACCGCTGCGACCTCTGATATATTGCATGGCACTTTTCCACGCCCATGTAGT
The DNA here is from genome assembly GCA_018326385.1 of Flaveria bidentis. Classification (NCBI taxonomy): domain Eukaryota; kingdom Viridiplantae; phylum Streptophyta; class Magnoliopsida; order Asterales; family Asteraceae; genus Flaveria; species Flaveria bidentis. The sequence continues at coordinate 8,154 of BJCM01001151.1, read as the reverse complement.
TGACCATACTTTATTCCATTATTCATATTTTATCAGTTAGTACAATTATCATGTTTAGTTGGTGACAAAAGGCAAGTCATGGACCTATCATGACTACCTAGTCTAGGATAGTACTTTATCATAGATGCCTTACTTCTAATAATGTAGTATTTTTCTAGTAGTAAGTTTCGGTTGGTAATCTAAGTATAACTGGATATAGATAGTAGTATATATAGTTTCTTATTGTAACACAGTTAGTATGCTTGTAAGAGTTTGTAAACTTTGAGTTGAAAAGTAATATATACAAGTATCTTTAAAGCCATTTCTTGTGTTTATTAACTTAGAATATTATCATCAACTCTTTCAAGGATTCTGCATCTTCATTCGAGTGTGTCAAAGTAAGTTTAAGAGATAAACCTTTTTGTGTTACCATAACCGATCCTATAATTGCCAATTGATATCAAAGCTTCTTAGGCTCTTGATTATGAGATCTAACCATCCAAATCACCTTGTTTCTTCACTCATTCACTCACTACACTCAAAAACGTCCCTTAACCAAAAATCATCTGAATTTGAGATGGGAATGATGACTAAGGCTCCTATCATCAACTCTAATAATTTCAGATCATGGTGCAAACATATTGAAGGTTTCATTAAGTATCAAGATGGAAAAATGTGGAGATTTATCACTCACGGACCCTACAAGCCAAAGATGGAGTCATCGATTGGTAATGGTGCTATGAGAGAAAGTTGTTAAAGACTACTCCACTGAAGAATTCAAGAAGATGGACATCGATAGCAAAGCCATGCGAGTACTACTTACAACCATACCAAACTCCATAAGGGTAGGCTTTGAGCACTACCAGTCTGCAAAAGAACTCTTTGATGCTTTGAAATTGATATACTATGGTTCCATCGAATCCAAAGAGTCCAAGAGGGATACCCTGAAGTAGCAGTTTGAGAACTTTATTCATATTGCTAGAGAGACCCTAAAGCCAACAATACTTTAGGTATATGAACTTAATCTTTCACTTCAATCCGTAGGAGTGACTCTTAAGAAGATAGTTCTTGTAAGACACTTAGGGTAGTTGTGCCTTTGTTTGACAATCTTCTTCCTTTAGACCATACATTACTTTTCTTAAGACACTTAGGTCTCAACATGCTCAAACAAGTCCCTTCCAGGGTAGGTGTGCGTTTGTTTCTAGAAAACGGGCAACCTAGTGAATTTAAGTTCTGCTTTGATGATCTAGAGTGCTTTAGCCAAGATGGCTTTGAATACATGGACATTGCCCATAAAATGGCTCTTTTAACCTATAGTGCAAAGAAGTTCTTTATAAAAAATGGAAGGTAGTTCCCTCAGAACCCAACCAACAACAAATTTGGGTTGGAAAATAAAAGGGCAAGTGCTATTATTGCAACCGACTTGGTCATTTTGTAAGGGAATGCAAAGCTCCAAAGTCCAATCCTAGAGCCACTCATGCCTCCCAACATCATCCTGCTATTACAAAAGCTGTTGCAAAGCCAACTAAGCAACATACATATTGCTCAGGAAGCAACTTCTTTGTACCCTAGCATGTATAGCTAAGGTTAAACTTTATCAGGACTACAACATGGAGATCAGATATGATATTGAGTCTTTGAATATACTAAAATCTGATTTTAAAAAGACATAATCTAACTACAAATAAAAAGTTAAAGAGTTAGAAACAACTTTTTCCATTATAAAACATGAACACTCAAATTACAGGGCTTAAATAAAGGATTTGATTTCCAAGTTGACTAAGGCTCAAGCCTAGCTAGTAATAACTGAGGCTAAATCAAAGAAGTATGCTATTGAAGAGCATAACTTTAAAACCATTTTGGTATCATCCTTGCACTCAAAGGTGTGTTATCAAAACAAAGGTAGGTTAGGAACCAATGAAATTTCCTCACCACACTCTTACATGTCTATGAGAAAACCAAGATGTGGTAACGAAGAGCAAGAGGTTCCAACTGCTGACCCATTCCCAATGAGCAGAAGAATGATGCAATAATGGTTGCCACCATAAAGATCAAGTAGAAAACCTTATCCACACCGCTAATGATCAACCTTCAACCACCAAATCCAAAGAAACAAAATAAAAGCGAGAAGAAAAACTGCCAAAAAGGTGGCTGAGTCAAAGCTGAAATAGACCCTAAGCAAAAGGGTGTGTTTGTCTCAGCCTGATTCCAAGTGGTTGGAAGTTCTGATCTAGGAAAGAAGTGTAGTACCAACACTCCTATCTAGCTGAAAGATCATATGTCAAAGGGAAAGGGTGTTGTAGAAGAAAAGAAGTGCTTGAAGCAACAATCCTCAGGCCTTATAAAGAATAACATTGAGTGCATAATGTGTGGTATGCATAACCACATGGATAAAGATTGTTACTACAATCCAGCAAGCATAATTTTTGCAAACAATGATAAGAAAGAAGGAGTCAAAGAGGGTTTCACATTTGTACCTTATCATATGGTTCAAGTGTCATAGTAAGGAAAGTTTGTTTTTGAAGCTAAGTTGCTTTCGGAAGAAACTCATTATTCTGAAAGGAAAATATTTTCGGAAAACAAGCCAAAGCACAAGAAAAGAAACCTTCTGAGAAGAAGACCGCTTCAAAAGAAATGGTGCTGAGAACTTCTTCTGAGAAGTAGGAAGCGTCGAAAGTATGTCATGTTGCTCAAGTCTCAAGAGAGTCATCTACTTAGATCAACCAAAGGATGGAACGGAAGATCAGAGAAGATGTTGCAGCCCAAACATCTTCTTCACAAACCATAATTGAACCCCCATGCATACATTTTGGTTTAGTTATCTTATCTACATTGGAAGGGCCCAAGAACAACAAGACTTGGGTTTCCAATGGAAACTAATTCTTTCACCTTATGTGAAGGGACATCCATATGACAAAAATGGCAATGTGTGGATTGCAGATAGTGGATGCTACAGGCGCATGACAAGGAACATATCTCTTCATCAACAATTTGAACATTTTGATGGAGGTCCTGTTCAGTTTGAAGGTAAAGTCGAAGGATACATTTCTGACAGAGGTAGTGTATCTAATAGTAAGTTAAAAGTTGAAAAAGTAAACTTTGTCAAGTAGACTGAATACAACCTCTTAAGTGTTTATCAATTCTGTGATCAAAACACTAAATGCTTTTCACAGAACATGAGTGCATTAAACTTAAAACCAGGATGACAATTCCTCAAGAATTGGTGCTTCTTAGATCTCCTAAGAGAGGGGATATGTACAAGCTGTATATGATCAATGCTTCTTAACTGGGTGAAGTATCATGCTTTCTTTCCAAAGCTACTGGTGATAAGTCAACTCTGTGGTATAAACAAATATGTCTTGTTAATTTTAAAACCATGAATAATTTGGTTAAAAATGATTTGGTATATGGTGTGCCTAAAAAGAAAACTTTCTACAGAGATAATTGTGTCACTTGTCTGAAAGGGAAGCAAAACAGGGCATCTCAGAAAATCCAAAGAAGTTAACTCTATCACCACTCCATTACACTTATTGCACATGTATCTATTTGGTCCCATAAGTATAATGAGCATTTGAAGGAAATCATATTGCCTTGTGATTGTTGATGACTTTACTAGTTTTACATGGGTATTATTTTTAAGAACTAAATATGAAACAAATAAAACATTAAAGTTTTTTATTCTTATAATAGAAAATCAAATCAATTACAAGGTAAAGATCATAATAAGAGATCAAGGGACTGAGTTTAAGAATCAAGTTCTTGACTCATTTTGTAACTCAAAAGGGATTACGAGACAATATACTACCCCTAGAACTCCTCAACAAAATGGTGTTGTTAAGAGGATAAATAGGAAACTTATTGAGGCTGCTAGAACTATGTTGGCTGATTCAAAGCTGCCTCTAACTTTCTGGGCAGAGGTAGTCAACACTGCATTCTCTATGCAAAATAGGGTTCTCATTGTTAAACCCCATGGAAAAACTCCTCATGAGCTATGGAACAAGAGGCCACCATTCATTGGCTTTCTTATGTCCTTTGGCAGCAGGTGTACCATACTTAACATGAAGGACAATTTAGAAAAAAATACTTAAAAGTCGGATGATAGCATCTTTGTTGGATATTCCTCTAACTCTATTTCTTATAAAGTTTATAATATAAATAAATCAACAATTTGAGGAAGCATCCAACATTGTTGTAAATGAGTACAGTCCTTGTGTTAAGGGAACAAACCTGACCATATTTTTTACTTTGAATTTTTCTAAACTATTAAAAACCCTCTTATGAGAATGTTTCAGCTGGAACAGGAACTCAAAGTGATTCTGATGATGATGATCAACTATTTGAGTTACCCAGACCTATTCCTAGTTCTCCAAGAATCAGTGAAGATCAAACTCCCATTGATTAAAGCCCTGTAAGTATAAACATCCCAGGAACCGGTGAAGCTTCAACAAGTTGTCAACAAAATGGACTCAAAACTCAATGAATGACAACTCCAGCATACAACACCAAGCGGATGAAGGTAGCATTCTGGAGTAACAAAAAACTATTAATGCTACTTCACAACTCACCACTATTGATGTTGTCCCACATTCATTTAACCAGTCCTCATTGAATGAGCATGTGATATCAGCTGGAAATTATGTTTCAAATTTTGAGCAAAACTTGTCAAACCTGGATTTGTCTATGCAATTAGATGTTATCCCAAGGCTCAAAACTCATAACACGTATCCTGCTAAAAACATCATTGGGGATGTCTCTAAGGGCATGAGAACATGAAGAAAAACCCATAATGGGAATGTTTTCTTGTATTCATGCTTTCATTCCCAAATGGAACCAAAGAAGGTGGAAGAGGCTCTCAAGGAAAATAGTTAGGTTGAATTAATGCAAGAGAAATTGCTTTAATTCAACAGACAAAAGGTTTAGAACTTTTGTCCTCTACCACATGGTCAATTTTCCATTGGCACGAAGTGGGTGTTTAGAAACAAAATGGATGATAGAGGTTTGATTTTCAAGAACAAGGAAAAACTTTTAGTTCAAGGATACACATAAGAGGAAAGGATATATTACACTGATATCTTTGCACCAGTTGCAAGACTTGAGGCTGTGAGAATCTTCCTTGCTTATGAAACTTCCATGAACTTTACTATCTGCCAACTTGATGTCAAGTTTGACTTTTTGTATAGGGATATAGATAGAGAAGTCTATGTGTGTCAACCTCCAGGATTTGAAGATCCACAACATCCTAACTATGTGTTCAAACCGGATAAACCTCTATATGGGCTGCACCAAGCACATAGGTTGTTGTATGAGACACTTTCTCAATTTCTCCTGAAGCATGGCTACAATAGAGCCACAATAGATAAGACTTTGTTTATAAATAAATCTAGAAAAAACATTTTGCGTGCTTGTACAAGTCTATGTTGATGACATCATACTTGGTTCTTTAAATGACGAGATGTGCAAGGACTTTGAAAGCATTATGAAGAAAAAGTTTGAGATGAGTTCCATGGGAAAAATGGATGTTTCCTTGGAATTCAGGTGAAGCAGATGAAGGATGGGTTCTTTATCAATCAATCTAAGTATGTTAATGACATTGAAGAAAGATTTGAAATGAAAGATTGTAAGCCAGCCAAGACACCTATACCCAGAAATCACAACCTTTGTCTTGAATATAAGGGGGAGGATACTGATCAACATTAGTATAGGGCAATAATAGGATCTCTGATATATCTCATAACAAGTAGACCTAATATCATGATTGCAACTTGTATTTGTGCAAGGTATCAGGCTGCTCCAAAGGTGTCTCAGCTTGTTGCTGCCAAAAGAATCCTTAGATACCACAAAGGAGCTCCCAAACTTAGTCTCTTGTATCCTAGGAATCAAGACTTCAATCTCTATAGCTACACTGACAATGACTATGGTGGCTGCAATATCAACACGAAATCCACATGCGGAGGATGTCAATTTCTTAGTGGAAGAATCATCTCCTTGCAATGTAAGAAGCAATCGTCTGTCTCTACATCAACTACAGAAGCTGAATACATTGTGTTTCAAGTTGCTGTGCTCAACTACTTTGAATTCAAAATCAGATGTTAGATTATGGTCTCAACTTCATGAAACCCCTATCCACATTGACAACAAGAGTGTCATCTCTATCATAGAGAATTCGGTCAAGCACTCCAAGACAAAGCACATCGACATCAGGTATCATTTCATTCGAGTTATTCATGAGAAAAATATGATTAAACTAGTCAAAGTTGACTCAAATGAACAATATGCTGACTTGTTCACCAAAACTTTTGATGAACAAAGATTTAAGTATTTAATTACAGCTATTGGGATGATAAACATTGACTAGTTTATCCCTTTTGAAAACCTCTTTAATATTTATCTTGTTTATATTGTTTCTTTACAATATAAGCCATACGAAAGGTTTTTCTTAAAATTTTTCTAAGTATGAGTTCTTCCGAAGAGAAATTTACCCTTCAAAGATACCGTTATCTGTCTTCCGAAGGAAAATTCCTTTGAATAAAGTATTTCCTTTCGAAGAGTTTCTAGTCCCGCAATAACATTTGATCTTATATCAAATATACTTCCAAAACTTTAAAAGTTATTCCCTCGGAGGACCATCTTACTCTTGGAAGCAAATTCCTCTTCAGACATATCTTGCTTTCAGAAGTAAATTTGGCCTCGGAAGACATTACATTCAGAAAACTTTTACTCTTGAAAGGAAGCCTTACTGTGTAATGGAAATCTTTGGTCCCCACTCTATAAAAGGGTAAAATTTTATTAATGATGTCAAAATATTAGAAATGGTTTATCCTTACCGCACCTGTCACATTAGAACCCAAACTGTCCTTTCACCTTATCCATCCAACATTTTACCACCATTTAAATCTTTCGACTTCTTTCTTTAATCTTTTTACCTACTCTCATGACCTAAATTTTCAACATTTTCTTTGTAACTTAATCTCTTACATTACTTCATTTTCTCTGTTCTTTTGCAACAATGGCCCTAAATCCCCAACATAACTAGGTCGCACTCCTTGATTCTTCAAACAATGCTGACTTTGTCCCCATCATCTAGTTTCTAACACAATCCACCTACTTCACCACTCTTAATGTAAACCCCACTGTTTACTCCAACTATACGGTTGAATTTTGGGCAAATGGTCAAAGCGACACACTGAATGGAGTAAGGGTTCTTAGGTCGAGAATCTACGGACAAGACTTGATCATATCAGAACAAACCATCAAGGAGTATTAGGAGCTTTATGATAAAGGCACTCCCATAGAAATTCCTAAGTCTGATCTTGAAGAAACATACACCCAAATGGGATACAGTGGAGATGTGAGCAGGTCGACGGTGTACAAATTCAACTTCTCTTACAACTAGAAGTTCCTATTTCACATTGTTCACCACTATTTGTCTAACAAATCAGGAGGGTGGGATCAATTCCCTATGATCTAGGATGCCTTGTTCATGGATTGGTGAGGGCTTTATATTCAACTACTCCAAGTTCGTGTTGAATAACCTCAGAGGGATCCTCCATAGGGAGCCATTCTATATGTATCCCTGTTTCATTCAACATATCATTAATTGTGAGCTAGATCAAGACAAACTTCCACTTGAAGAAACACTTCTTGTCCCTCACATGAGGCTAGGCATCTTCAAAATCCTGAAGAGGGTGTTGCAGGACCGTTTTAGAGATGGTCACTTACAACACAACACACAATGAGGAGAGTGAGTTAGAACACTTAACATATCAAATGGAGAACTAGTAACTAGTCACACTTTGATACTAAGCAACACAAGTAATAAAGAGACAGAACAAGAACAATAACAATAACACAAGTGTTTGGTTTTCAAGAATGCTGTATATTGCTCGCAAGTTCCTTACAAGTGTTTACAAAGCATGAAAAGCATAAAGATACAAAAGGATTTGAGATACTTTGTACTACATCCTATAGCCGACTATACTTTGAAGGCCATTTTGATACATGATCTATACAACAACAAAATCAATGTAGAGGCAAAAGGCAGATTGCCTTTTGACTAGTGTCTTTGACATGTCATAGCTCACTTCCTAATATATTAAAAAAATGGTAAAAGTACATAAAGTAGAAAGCAACAGACTCAAGACCTCAATGTACAGTTTACCAAAAGCATGGACCTTT
>BJCM01001150.1:0-11908 GCA_018326385.1 Flaveria bidentis | reverse complement strand
AAGATAGCAGCGGCGGTGCGCAAGATAACACTGGTTTGTGTTTGACACTTTCCGCTAGAAAGCTTGGTGCTGCTGTTTGGGAGCTTCACCAGTACAACCTGCCTTTTGCTAAAATGCACCACGGTGGTGGAAGCAGCCGGAACCACAGGCATCTGCAGCTCAACCGCCACCATCACCACCACCACCACCACCGGCAACATCTTCTTGACGATGATCCTAATGCTTACCCTGAACCGGTAATTAAGCAACATAATTAAATATTGATTAGCTTGTCTTGATGTTTTTCTTTTTAAAGAGTCTTGATTTTTGATTCTTTGATGTTATTTTGATTGCTGTTGATTATTGATTTGTTTAATCAGTTAATGAGTTTTTGAATTGTCGAATCATGGTTATGATGGGTGGGTGGTGGGGGGTCAGTTTTTATGATAATTCAATTTCAAGCGTCTTTTAATCATTAAGATTGTTCTTCAGGTTACATTGAAATTATGAATTTTGCCATTTGGGTCATCAAATAAAGTTGATTCATTTATGAGGTTTTAACATGTGAGGATCAAAGCTGTGAACTTTGATCTGGTTTATGTGTTCTTGATCAGTGTTTTATTGCGGTTACAACTTACAACTTACAACAGCAGCATCAAGATTTCTTATTCTGCGCGATATCCATTAGAGCGATAATGAATAATATAAATTTGGTTTATGATGAATGCAGGGAAGTGCTAGTAGTTTGAGAAGACATGTTGCAGCATCACTTATGCAACATCAGCAAGCGATTCAAAGGAACCATAATGTGGTGCGTGCAGTGTCACCTGCAAGTTATGGTGGTAGTTCCATGGAGGTACAGAACCATCTTTAGTCTGAATACATTTGTTCTTAAATTGGAAATGTGTTGAATTCTTTGGTACATAATTGTTGCATAATATTAAGAAATTACAGGAAAATGGTATTATGATGTTCATTTATGTTCAGAATGCTACTAAAATCCTTTAGAATTGGATGATTTTATTGCAGATAGCGCCTTATAACCCTGCTGTTACTCCAACAAGTTCTATAGAGTTCAAAGGAGGAAATCGCGAGACAACCTACAGTCTCAAAACATCAACTGAGCTGCTCAAAGTTTTGAATAGAATTTGGAGCCTTGAAGAGTTACACACAGCTAATATAACCCTGATTAAGGATTTGAAACGTGAGCTACAACTGGCCCGTTCAAAGATCAAAGAACTGGCTCATGATCGCCATGAGATGGAACGCTTGATGAAGCAAATGACTGAAGATAAACAAGGTCATGCCAGTGCTGCTGTTCAATCTGTTAGAGAAGAGCTTGAAGATGAGCGGAAGCTTAGAAAACGGTCAGAGACACTTCACCGGAAACTGGCTCGGGAGCTTTATGAGACGAAAACGTCCCTCATGAATGCGTTAAAAGACGTGGAAAAAGAGAGGAGGTCTAGGGTGCTTTTGGAAGATCTTTGTGATGAGTTTGCTTGGGGGATTAAAAACTATGAACACGAGCTGCATTCTTTGAAGCATATGAATCCTGATGTAGGTAACAGTTCAAACTATAGATCTACCCGAGATGGAATGATTCTTCATATATCCGAATCTTGGCTAGATGAACGAATGCAAACAAAGCAAGAAACGACATCAACAAAGACATCTGTGGTTGAAAAGTTAAGCTCAGAACTTGAGGCTTTTCTTGAGATGAAACGAAAGGGTATGCAAAAAGCCGAGCCGGGCTCAGGGTCGGTGGTGGGACCCACAGCTCGAAGACGGCATTCTCTCGAGTCCATCCCTATGAATTTTGCTGCTAGTGCTCCTCCTGATGATGGTGATGACGATGATGATGATAATGTTTCTTCTGGTGGTGGTGGTTCACCTTGTTTTGAGCTAGATAAACCCGTGGCTCGTGGCAAGGATGATAATGTTACGTCAACAACCAAACCAGACAATGGTAAGAAAAAGGTAGCTCGTGACCCGTCTAGTTTGCAGGTGAAGTTTGAAGAACAAATGGCTCAGGCAATATTAGGTCAGGAACAGGTAAAAACAAAGGCAAAAACCAGAGAAGAAAATCAGCAAGAAATAACAGAAGAAAGTGTCGGTTTAAACTCTAAATATTTGGATAGTTTACTTAAAAACCATCGTCTACAAACGGGGAACGAGTTTGATGAATCCACTAATAAACAAGTGTGGAAAAGTCATCCGAGTCCTGTACGAAAATGGAGCACAAAGCTACCAACTGAAGATCTCAAGATTTCCGAGTCATCATCAAAAGTCCAGCCCGAGTCAAAGGAGAAAACTACATTAAAGTCAAAGTTACTCGAAGCAAGATCACGGGGCCATAGACTGGGCTCTCGTGTAAAAAAGTAACCAGGTTTTGTTCTCTGCTTCACATTTTATGTTTTCGTGTGCATAATCTACATGTTACTGTACCATGTCTTTTGAGTTTAAATACATGTATCTCTTGTAATCTTGTATTGATTTTAGTTTTACACAGGCTATAAATTATTAAAATATGCATGATATTCCTTACAAGAATTGTGGAAACAATCAGATAGATTAAGAATCGTGAATGTTGATTTTTAAGCCAATGTGAAAACATAAGAAACTTCGCCTTTTGTTGGATTACCTTCGATTATTGATAGTGTTCTTTCATCCAAATCAATCACAGCTGTACATAGCGTGTAAAGGGTTGGACCTGTAGATTGACGATATACATATCGTTAACACTGGATTATATCATATGATAGTTTTGACCCGTTTACTTAAGGATTATATCGTTAACACATGAGATTGTATACATAAAGATCGGTTTGACTAATGTACCTTGCATGAAGATAGGATATTCGTGATCACCCGCGTCTCCAAGTAGTGAAAGAAGATCTTGTTTCAACTGTTTGGGCAGCAAAGCTGCTCTTTTTTGCCTGCTTATGGAGTTTTGATCATGTACCTTCATTGCAATTTGCAGGAAATGAAATTTACAATCGTGATAGTTGGTAGAAATTCTTGAATTATTGTGAAATTCAGTAATATATATGTAGATTGCAAAAAGAATTATCAATCAGTCTAACCAGCATAACAGTTAACCTGTTATATGTTTACCTGCTCAACTGCAAGATGAAGATACATATTGGCATGAAAGAAAGGGGTTGACCCAACTTCATAAACTGAAAGTCGTTGACTTGATGCCGTTTCCACATTCAAGATCTTACGTAGGTTAACATCGATTAGATTATAGCTATGCCCAACTGAAACTGACGATGAACGAATCCTCTAAACAGCCCGAAAGAAATCACAACAGCAGAAAAAGTCAAAAACTTGTACTAAAGCACCTAAACTGATGAAGAGAACAATCTGAATCTTACAGCAATCGCATCCTCGAGACTTCTTGCTTCAAGAAGGTCTCTAGAAATGAAGTTTCTACCAATCTCACCTGCCACAATCTCTGATTCAGCTGGTGGCACCGAGTTAAGTGTAAACGCCTACACACAATGGTTAATAATCAATAATTAAGTTCATTTGAAGTCTCCAAATACACTTAGTGAAGATCAATACCAGACCATGGTTATTGAAACCAAACGCACAGCTTGGGAGCTCTCCTGCATAGGTGTAAGCTGTGTAAGATACTCCATTAAATAGTGTTGCTTTAATCAGATACCTGCAATTTTGGCAATATTTCCAGTAATCTAACAAAAGATGAACAATTAAACACAAATACAGAGGAATTAAAGCTAGAACTTAGGGCTAGTAACGGTATCAAGCTTACGTATGGCCAACAAGAGCGACATTAGCATCCTCATTATGAGCTGCAACAGCCATTGTATCACTAACAACAAGAACATCCGAGCAATCATCCATTGTCTCTTCATCTTCAACTCTTTGCACCTTTGGGATGAACGGGAGTATCTCTTTCCGAAAGTTCAAAATCATGATCTGGTAGAATTCATAGATCAATAAACAAGGATTTTCAAAGAGTTGCGTATCACTTTCAAATTGAAACAGTTCGATGGTTTAATCCGAATATCTCAACCAGATAAACCTCAAAATCCATTCTAAAACAAAAATGGACCTGTAATGAATTTCATGAACCAGAATAATGACCAAAAAGACTCATTTTGTATTCAAGGATTGGGGCAAGAAAACTAAATATGGGCAGTTATCATTTTGAATTCAAAATGCACAAATTTAGAGCCAATTTTTAATACCAATTTAAATACTAAAAATCATAATAACGCATCTCTGTATTATAAATTACTTTTAATCAACGACAACTCAATTAAATTACACTAAACATGAATTGGGGAAACGAAACGATTGAAACAATTTAGGGGATTTACAAATTTACAGTCTGCATACATGAAGGAACGGGACACCGGATCCATGAGCGATTCCTCTCAATTCATTCCAGTAATTTGGGAATTTGGTGGAGGCGTTGTCGGAGAGAGATTGAATTATAGACTCTGATTGTGGGCTCTGAGCAAATGGAAGAAGTTGGGTGTTAAAGATGGAGTCTTTTAACAATCTGCTTCTTATGAGATCGGAGAAATGGTTGCCGATGGAGTATCCGATTTCGTATGGATCTTCACAGGGTCCGACTTCATATATCTCCAGTTTGTTTGAAGCTTCCATTGATGCTCTGAACTCTGTGTTTTCACCTTATCTTTCAACTACTGTGTGTAACAATCGCCCATTTCGAAGTATAGCAGGAGTTAGAGTGAATGACAACAATAGTCCTCTTGAAATTGTTGGTGTTTGTATTTCGTCTATTGAGAATGTTATTTTACGATGATAGTCCCTGTGTTATCCATCTGTTATCATTCTAGTCCCTAGCCTAAAATATTGTTGGATTCTAAAATCTAAACAATAAAAAAACATAAAATGGTAATCAAGTTGTTTTGACTTTTGATGATGTCACTTGTGCTTTTTTTTACTAACTATACAAGTTGCTTAGGTTTTAATATTACTTCATCGATGAAATCTTTTAGAATTGTTTAATTTAAATTGGGGAAATATATTTCTTCCTATGAGTCAACCTCTTAGTTTTTAATTGGCGTTGATAGCGATTAGTTTCGGATTCGTGAATCGGCAGGTGGCATGCTCGTCCTTGAACGCTATAGAAGGAAATCGGCCAATGGTTCTAAACCTAATCAAGAGGTGTGGTTTGAACTGCTATTGTTGTCCCACAATCACTTTACGTTCGAACCCCTACGGGCATTTTTTCGAAAATCATTATTTTCTGACTATCCATTGTGTTTTTTGAGTGAAGGTCAAACCTAGGCCTCATTTAATTATTTAAAAAATTAAGAGTGTTTTATCATCATACCACATTAGAGTGGGCTTTTTATTCGGCTTCATTGTGGGTGAAAATTTTATCATTTGGTACACTTGCTTTTTCTTTTATCGGCTCACAAATTTAATGTTTAGGAGATAAATAAACTTGTTCAGTGTTCATTATAGTATGGTGATTAGTTCTATTTTGTTTATTTAATATACTCCTTTTAACTTTTTTAAAACGACTCTTAATCGACTTCTATTGACCTTCGAAACTCACACCTTACAAAATTTAAATTCTTCACCTTCAGAACATAAAATCTTCACCTTACCAAAAGAATATCCCTTAAAACTTTACAAGTAGCTTTTTTAAGTTATTGTCAATGTCAATTAGGGGATGAATTAAATAGTATACAAAGAAACTAAATGCTTTTTGACTTGTATGAACCTAACTCAATAATATCATTTGTTATCTTATGGCTCCACAATTAAATGCTAAATTGGCTCTCATCCTAACAGAATAAATCATTACCGCATTCCATGAGGGCAAAAAGACATCTGGTATCATGCTTCACAACATCATTTCTTATGATTGCTTACAGTTATTAAAGTTGTTCATCTTAGATTTTTATACTCTATTTTCTTCCTCTTTGCACCCAAACTTTAAGATGCATTTGAGTATCAATTTGAAAACAAGAACAAAGAAAACATGATGTTACCAAACTACAACTTTCCCTGCACAAGGTACAACATATAGTAGCATTAGTCTGCAGTCATATATAACTGATCATATAGTAGCATTTTTAGTTTAGAGTCATATAATTGATCATATAGTAGCATTAGTTTAGAGTCATATATAACAAGTGAGAGTTTGTGTGACAATGGAAGATATCATATTGCTAATGCTTCTATGTTCATCTTTCTGCTATTTTGTCCAAAGCTCTGACAGTAAAGAAAATGGTGCTGTTGAACCACTAGATAATATTCTCCATGAACATGCTTTCAAAGCTCTATTATCTCAGCAACCGCGATACAAAACTGGCACTCTTTATGAAGTCAAGTTGCCTGCAAATCTATCAGGCATGGATGTCTCCTACATAAGATTCAGAAGCAAAACATTGTGGAGAAAAGGCGTGAACTTCAGCAGTTTTCACATCCCATCAAGAACTCTCCCAGTGCCTTTTGTGAAGCGAATCGTCGTCTTGTATCAAGATTTGGGGAACTTGTCATCTCAGTTCTACAACAACACGGTCCCAGGGTACATGCTAGCGTCTTCTGTTGTTGGTTTTAGAGTTTATGATGCATCAAATCCTACAACCACAAATGCAAAAAAGATAGATTTTAACACAAGTGATGAGGCCATATCAGTTCATTTTCCAGACTTGAAGTTTCCTAGAGGTGCAAAGTGCGCTTCTTTTGGAGGACCGAATGGCGAGTTTTATCTAAGTGATATGAGTGATGGACATGTGTGTTATACTAAAAACTATGGTCGGTTCTCGGTTGTTGTTCCAAAGAGGAAGAAAGGAGGAGTGTGGGTTTGGTGGGGCGTTGCGGTTGGGTTCCTGATGATGTTTTTTGTTACTTTTGTTGGCGTCATGGTCGTGAAGATCGCGAAAGTGAAGAGATTAGATGAGATGGAAATGCAAATGGAAGAAGGAAGTGTGGATCTTGAAACAGTTTGGATTGGTTATAGTAAGATGCCATGTGCAACAGTTACAAGGACTAATGCAAATCTTGAAAGTCCAAGTCTTACTACTTAAAGGATGGTTCACCTTTGTAATATTTTTTCTTAAGTAAATTTTTATCTTTACTTTTCACAAGTTTGTGTCATTAACTTCCATTGTTTACACTTGCACACAAAAAACACAATAAACCTTCCACATAAACATAATAGTTTGTTGGAGTTAACCTTTTGTTAGTTCACGTATTCAAGAAAAGTAAGTAGCAAGGAACAAATTTTAGCAAGAATGACACAAAACTTAATGTTATCGATAAGAGAGCAAGTCAACATCCTATTGCAATGTCCCAAATTGATATCCCGAATTATATAAGTTGGTCAGTTATGGTGGAATCAATTTTACAAGCGTGTAGGTTAATTTTTGCCTTTGTCTATATATTCGGTTCATGAAAGAAATTGTTACTTCTTGGATCAACCGTATCAGACCCCCTTAGTTGAGGACAACTCGACCTCTAGTTGTTAGAATAAACATTGGTGTCATGGATAGTATTTGTAAACATCGACCACCTTGAACGTCTTGGATATGGACATACTTTTTGGGAGTTATACGACATAGGAACTACCGTTTAGCTTATATGACATCTTGTAGGAACCATACTTATTTTGACTTAGTTTATTATACACTGAAGGTTACACTGTATTTGAATGGATGAAATGTTGCATTAAATTGATCACTAGTGACAAATAAGCATTCGGAACTAAGCAGCACTAGCAACTATATATACCAGGAACAACGGTAAGTAGTGTAAACTTGATCATCGACAAGTGTGATCAACAACATGCTAAAGGGAAAGTAATCGGTAGTAATTTAGCTAGTGCTAATGGAGTTCATTCTGAAGCTTTATCACTCATTTGATCATTAGTGACAAATAAGCAATCACAACTAAGCAACACTAGAAACTACCAGTGTCAACTTGGTAAACGGTGAAAACTTGACCATCAACGAGTGTGATCAACAACATGCTAGATCGAGGGCAAGTAATCGGTAGTAATTTAGCTAGTGTTGATGGTGTTCCAGCTAAAGCTTTATCATTCATACAATTGTCCAATCACCTACATTATAACCGTAAATCACTAACAACAAATTAAACTGAAATATTATGATAGTTCATTTTGTATATAATAGAAGTATTTTGTTTGTCTTATTGAAGTTATACATGAATTTTGATGAACTTTTCATATCTTGCATCTGTTTAGAGCTAACCAAAAACCCGATTCAATGACCATCCGAAATTCAAGATACCCGAAATTAGTTCAATATAACTGCTATATAGGTAAGTTCCCATTTGTATTAGAAACGACTAACAATTAACAAATCATAATGAATAAAAAATCATTGAACTTTTGATAAATAAGCAATCATCGAATACTTATAAATTCTTGCATAGTTCGTAACCACATGAAAAAAAATATGAAATCCCAACACCAAACAAACAAAGATAATGATAAAGATCAAAGCTTGAGATTCAAATCAAGACCACTTGTGGATCCATCTTGATCATTCTCACGAGCCACACCTATTCGTGCTAAAAGATTATTACCACTATTTTCTTGTTGCATCCCATGGTTACTTGCACCAGTTTGGGTACCACTTCCAGATGAACCTTCAAAAAAATCACGAGTCGTGCTCGTGCCCCCTTCAAGCTTGAAAGAGGAAGATGCTACAACAGGAGAACAAAAACCACCAACGTTACTTGTAATGTTTCCTTGAAAATTCTCCAACATCTTTTGCCTATCGAAGTATGATAATCTTGTGGTGAATTGGTCAGGTTGCGCGGTAGAGGTGAACCGATAATTCATTGGTGAAGTGGACCATGAAGAGGGTCTTTCAATGTATGATTCGGTTCTAACCATAGGTGATGATCTAATGGTGTTCGGTGAGGTATTGGTGAAATTTGTGAAAGAAGGGTAGTAAGTGTAGTTACTAAAACCTGGGGGTGGTGGTGGTAGTAGGTGGCCGTAAGGCGGCACCTCCATCTGCCGCCTCTTTGCGATTTGGCGCTCTTGTTTATGTGCATTTTGGTGACCACCAAGTGCTTGAGAAGTTGAGAACTCTCTCTTGCAATAGTTGCAAGAGAAAACCCTAGATTTCTCGCGAGTCGTTTCTTTGGACGACTCACTGACCTGAGATGAAGTTGTCATCTCAGGGTCCGAGGGGTTGAATAGATTGAGCTCTATTTTCTTGTCTTCCATGTTTGAAAGCTTGTGATCAAGTAGAGCCTTAGGAGAGGATTGATCCACAAAAACCCTCGTGTCGGATGAACCCTCTTTTAAGGTTTTGCTATCTAGGGTTTTGTTCTTCAAGCTCTCGCCTTCGGCTGATATGCTTGAAGCCTCGGACCGACAAGGCTCCGGTTTACGCTCTTGGTCCATTATTCGAGCGGATCGATCCAGAGATTGATGACGGTGATGATGGTAAAGATGAACTTGAAATTGAAACCATACTTGATTAAATAATGAGGGAGTTAAATGCATGATATCTGATATTAATGGAAACATTGTTTGGTGTAATCATTGCATGGAGTAAAACTAGCACATAATTAAGCATATATTATTGTTGATGAATTGATTATATCTCTAGTTTTGAAGGGAACACAATGTTCATCTTAGGATCCTGCTCATCTTTCATTAAGAAAATTTAAGCCCCTTTGGTTTATTTCTCAAGATAGTGTCGACTTCAATGCAATATATTTAGAAAGTCATTGATTCATATATTAAGAGAGATTTTCTCTATAAAATATATTATTTAAGAATACCCATTTAAAAAAAATCAGTTTTAACACTGTAATTTAATTTAACGCATGCCATATTCCTGCAAATAATAAAAATACTCATTTATTTTGACATAAATCATGCAATATTTAGGCTAATAATACTTTCATAAGTTTGAACTGATCGAAGTTTGAAAATATTTAGATTAAATAACAAAAAGATGGTGTATTTATATCAAGAACATTTGATATACATAGGATCAGTTTGATAAATTGTTTAGATTTTAATCTACCTTTAAAATACAACAGCAATAAGTTAACTGTAACATGGTTCAAGTTTGGAAACACAAATCATAAACTAAATGTAAATATGTTTTAACGTCGGACCAATTTTTTTGATTTCGAAGTTAATTAGTAAATAAAAAGGACTTTGATCTCTACTCATCGTATATATATGTACATTATACATTTATATATACATAAACAATTAAAGTCATCCAAGTATAAAAGTAAAATTTATTTGCATCAAATTAAATTCTTATAGACTAGCATTAAATATTACAGCTATTGTATATTTGGGTTTATGAATTTTGAACAAGAAACTAATCATATCTCTATGTCCTTAACTGTTTCGACTTTAGCCTAGTTTTGGTATGGTAAAATAAATATTTATCTATTTATGATTATTAGTCCAAAGAAGTTTTAGTTCTTTTTTGAATTGTTACAAAAATTATAATGTTGATTGTTTTAATTTTTGTCTATGTTTTTAATAGGGAAATGTAGTTATTGTATATTTTATCAGCAATTATAGCATAGATTTACCATTAATGTAAACTTAATCTCAACTTCTAAAGGAAGAAGGGCTAAACGGTGCCACATGATTGGAATATATTTTATTATCATAAGTTAGTCATGGATTTATTTCGAATAAAAAGGTTGTTTAGAAGCTTTCAAACTCGCGTATCACTTGAATCTGGTTTGAAAAAAATTCGCTTAAAATTAACTTGTTTATGGACGGGCGAGTCCAAACCAAGGTAAGCTTGACTCATGACTTACTCCTTAACCGGGTCCTTGATTCACTCTTTTTACTCGTATAAATTATAGTTATATATATATTGTTATGATCTGACATTAAGTTTCACTATAAGTTTAATTAAAAAAATTATAGGCGTATAACTATTTTGACGTTTTTAATGAGATCAAAAAATAAATTATATAATTAGAAGATGACATAGTCTATAAAATATGTTTTATCATACTTATGATCTAACATGTTAAAATAAACAAATAAAAGTTATTATTTTATTTTCATATATATGAATATCTTAAAAGTTAACAATATTAATTTCCTTAAAATTAAATTAAATAAGCTGGTGAGCGAATGCATTTGGCTTGAGTCGAAACGTTTGTGAGTGAGTTGAGTCTAAACCAAATGAGCTTATTAAAATAAACAAGCTGACTCTTTCAGATCAATTTCTAAATGAGCTAATCGAGCTCAAATCCACCATGATTCGGATTGTTTACACATCATAAAAAATAATAAAGTAATTTTATTAGTTTAAACTATCTTTAATAACCATTAAATAGAATAAAGATTTATTAATTATAAAATAATATCTTAAGATAAAATATAATTGAAATAATGTATAACTAAGTATTATAAGTAATAAAATAACTATCATTACAACTAAGTATTATAAGTAATAAAAAATGTCACAATGTTTGTCGATATGTCATAAATTAAAGCCTAATGTCGTAAGGTGATATAATCAAGTGTTTGACCATAAAACAAAACAAAATCACAAAATGCAAAAAACAAAATTCATTTCATCAAACTCTAATAAACCAAAATGTTATTTTGTATAATCACGTTTACAATGTAATGTGTTTGAGTTAAAAATGCAAAACAAAACCCAAAGAAGTGCAAAACACGATACCTAAAAAATAGATTTTGACAAGCAAAAATTATAGTTAAAACCAAACAACTTTTGAAGACTTCAACAAGTGTATTGGTTATATATTTATAGGTTAGTACCCCGTGTACTACACGGTCTGAATAAATAAAATATTAAATATTTTTTAAATAATTTATTTTAAAACAAATTATTTTTTAAGTGTCATTTGTAACAATTTATTTATTATAACTTTGAAATTTAATTATTTTTGTTTCATAAGATTTTTATTTTTAAAAGCCACA
>BJCM01001147.1:0-14497 GCA_018326385.1 Flaveria bidentis | reverse complement strand
ACAACTCACATTCAAGCTATGAAGGATCCTCAATGGCGACATGCTATGGATCTCGAGTTCAATGCACTTCTTCAAAATCAAACATGGGAGCTCGTACAACGAACCGACCAACATGTCATTGGTTGCAAATGGATCTTTCGAATCAAGCGGAAGGCCGACGGCACCATCGATAAATACAAAGCACGCCTCGTTGCAAAGGGTTTCCACCAACAATTTGGCAAGGATTATTTTGACACCTTTAGTCCAGTCACCAAACCGGTTACCATCCGAACCGTTTTGTCCATTGCCCTCTCTAAACGGTGGGCCTTACGTCAACTTGATGTTAACAATGCATTCCTTCATGGCACCTTACATGAGGACGTCTTCATGGTTCAACCCCCTGGCTTTGTCCACTCGGAGTTTCCAAATCATATTTGCAAACTTCGGAAATCTCTATACGGTCTTAAACAAGCCCCACGGGCTTGGTACAATGAACTCACCGCCTTCTTGCTTCACTTCGGGTTTCAAAAATCTTTATCCGACCCATCACTCTTTGTCTACCATCGCCATGGTGTTACATGCTATCTACTAGTCTATGTTGATGACATCGTCATCACCGGCAGCAACACTAACTTTCTGGAAAACTTCATTCATTCCCTTGGTCAAAAATTTTCCATCAAGGACCTTGGTCCTCTTCATCACTTCTTAGGCATTGAGGCCATTCCTACACCTCAAGGTCTCTTTCTCTCACAACATCGCCACATTCATGACATTCTTACAGCCTTCAAAATGGATGGCGCCAAGGATGTTCTCACTCCCATGAGTGTATCAGATCCTCTTTCACCGGTTGACACCACTCCTCCTGTTGATCCTACCCAATACCGTAAACTTGTTGGCTCTCTACAATACCTAGCCTTCACACGACCGGACATTTCATTTGTTGTCAATAAACTTTCGCAATTCATGCACACACCTAGACAATCTCATTGGCAAGCCCTAAAAAGGGTTCTCCGCTATTTGAAAGGAACAGTACACTACGGGTTATATTTGCATCGTGACTCTCCCCTGACACTACGTGCTTTCTCTGATTCGGATTGGGGAGGAGTCAATGATGGAGGACGCTCTACGACTGCGTACATTCTATACCTTGGTTCCAACATTATCTCTTGGCGCTCTTCTCGTCAAAAGACGGTCTCTCGTTCCTCCACTGAGGCCGAATACAAAGCCGCTGCCAATGCGGCTGCAGAAATTGCATGGGTGCAGAATCTTCTTCATGAGCTTGGAATCCGGCCGCCACGCACTCCACAATTGTTTTGTGACAATACCGGAGCCACATACTTGTGTGCCAACCCGGTATATCACTCTAGGATGAAACATGTTGCCTTGGACTACCATTTTGTTAGGGAACAAGTCAATACTGGCAAGCTACAGGTTTTACATATTAGCAATAAAGATCAACTTGCTGATGTTCTCACTAAGCCACTACCGCAGACGCCTTTTCTCTCCATTCGTTCCAAGATTGGAGTCTCCAACGGATCCTCCATCTTGCGGGGGCGTGTTAACAATACATAATTTATATTTTGTATTATTGTATTTATTTCACAGATTGTTATTTTAGGTAGTGATTTACCACATTAATAGGTCAATAGTCTATTGTAACAGTTGCTTAATCTTCTCCATAATTGATGCTTGTATTCTGTATATATTCCCTAGAGGTTAATGAGAAATACATCTTTTGAGCATTTCACTCTACAATTGATAATTTCAAACTATCCATCAGATATAATTTTTCATAAACTTGTATTATTTTGACGTTATACTCAGATAATCTTCTTAAAAAACAACCCTAAACCCTAAACACTAATAAAATAGTACGTGTAGTTTATAAGACAATATGTCAATATCTTAAATTTCATTTATTCGATCAAGTACCATAAATAAATGTTGTTTTTAGCATTGTCTGATGAATCTTGATGACAAATGCCAAGTATTTGTATATTCTAAAGATGCAACCAATGCATCAAATAGATGATACCAATGATTCAACCATATAATCCCCTCAACTTTACTTTATATACCCATCACCCCCTCACTTCCTAAAAAGTTTCACTCAACTCATTTTTCATCATCACTCATGACCGAAACGATCACTTCCCTCCCATCGGGCCTTCAACCGGACGAGGCCTCGCCCGAGTGGCTAAACAAGGGTGACAACGCGTGGCAGCTCACGGCGGCCGCTTTGGTCGGCCTCCAAAGTGTCCCGGGCCTTGTGATCCTTTATGGCAGCATGGTGAAGAAAAAATGGGCGGTGAATTCGGCCTTTATGGCGTTATATGCCTTTGCCGCGGTCTTAATATGTTGGGTCATGTGGGCACACCAACTCTCCTTTGGCGAAAAGCCCATGGGAATCATAGGCAAACCAAATATGGCATCGGTTACTCAAAAGTACTTGCTTGAACAACTACACGATAAGATGGTCCCGAAAGCGGATTATGTGTTTTATCAATTTGCTTTCGCGGCGATAACTGTTATATTGCTTGGTGGTTCTTTGCTAGGGAGGATGAACTTCTATGCTTGGATGGGTTTTGTGCCTTTGTGGCTCACTTTCTCGTACACCGTTGGCGCGTACACGATCTGGGACGAGGGGTTTCTCTCTAAGCATGTTATCGACTTCTCTGGTGGTTATGTTATTCATTTGTCATCAGGAGTTGCTGGTTTCACTGCCGCTTATTGGGTAATATTTTTATTTTTATACAAATTATCATTCACCAGCAAACCTAATGCTTCAAAATGCACATAATCTAGGGGATGTCAAGCCTATATTTATACACTAGTAGTCTGTTTTTATAACTTGACCTCCAGATCACATCACAACAACTTGCTGTTAACATTATCATTCAAGTAGAAATATTATTTTCTTAGGTTGGGCCTCGGAACGATCACGACAGGGATCATTTCCCTCCGAACAACATCATACACATGATGGCGGGAGCCGGGTTCCTATGGATGGGTTGGAGTGGATTCAACGGTGGATCCCCGCTAGCGGCTAACGAGATAACTTCCCTTGCGGTTTTAAACACTCATCTTTGTACCGCGACTAGTGTGTTGGTTTGGATGGTCTTGGACTTGATCTTCTTCGCGAAGAGCTCGGTCGTCGGCGCGGTTCAAGGCATGATGACCGGTCTTGTGTGCATCACTCCGGCTGCAGGTGAGATTTCGTGTTACCTGTATGTTATTCTAACAAATTAATTTGTAGATTGTCATGACATTTGAAGTAGTTGTAAATTTGTATATGTACAAATTTTAAAAAATATAATCATTTACATAACATGTTAATAATATGTAAGAATAATATATATTATTATAAGATTATAAATTAAAATATTGCTAACTAAAAGAAGTTATATTTCGTATAGAATGTTAAACGGTAATTATATGTTTTCAAGGCTTAATCTTAAATTTACTAGTTTAAATACACTATAACTTGTACATTGTGATTTAACTCTTAAACCTTCAATTGTGGCACGTACCATTTAACTATTACTTTAAGAATTGAAAATGCTTATCTATGAGACTATGAACCATATTCATATCATTCAACTTTATAATTCAATGTCTTTTTTTTAATTTATAATTCAATGATTTTATTATTCTCTAGGTGGTTTGAAAAACCCTTTTGAATCTAGTTGATCCACTTTTCAAATGGAGTATGTCATATGTGAACAATGGAGATTTTTGTGTGACCCACTATCAAACTAGCCAATGTAAACAATACAATTTTTTTATTGTGATCTACGATTAATATAAGATTGGTAATCTAATGAATTTGTATCGTTCACATCCGTTAGTTCGACTAGCTAAAGCATAAAATTTTGCGCTCTTCGCATCTCTAGTTGAGAGGATGGATAAAACAGAAACAAAAGTTTTTTTCAAAAGCCACGTAAAAATTTTATTTATGATTTCAAACACCTAAACAACATCATCATTTAGATCTATCATGCAACCGCTAGGTGTAACAAAGTGACGCTAACAAATCATATGACCTTAAACGACAAATACATATGTCGGTAGTCCTCAATGAAAGTATAACCCGTCGATAAGCATTCGTCGTTTATAAGGGTTCATTGACAGATTATATATAATAACGTATATCACGGTCGGATCACCTTAACAAAGTTTCACTCTTTTTTTATTTGGGATGCAACTTGCCGTCTTTTGTGGCTAACTTAATTAAGATTGGCTCGAAAAATATTCATTTCAACTCCACGTAATACAGTTGGATTTTAACTAAAGTAGACTTTCGACTTAAAATCAAATATTAAAATTCTAGTAGCATAAATTATCAAATTTGTACCACTTTTCCTTTTTATCTTTTTCCGTATAAATATCATTATTTTGTCAGAGCATTTTTAATAGGACGTTTTTAGTCATTAAAAACATCAAATTATTTGTTTTTTAAACCAAGAACTATTAGTGGGTTTGTTTTTGAAATTAGAAGTTCATAGAGATGAACATCAAAAAACATGTAACATTTTCAGAGGTGGATAGAGTTGGGTTTAATATTTTAAAAATAAAAAATAATATATTTATATTAATAAAATATATAGTTTTTCAATATTAGTTTAAGTGTTGAGCGTTTTAAGTCAATCTCATGTGCCTGCACAGTGCCCAAGTGGCTAAATAATGCGTCTGAACAGTGCTCATGCGCCTGAATAGTGTTCATGTGTCTGAACATTGCTAATGTGCTTAAACAGTAAATTTAATTTTTAGTTTTTTATAATAAATTATTATTTATTAAATTTAAAGTTTAAATTTCAATAAACATTTTTAAAATTTTCCTCTAAAAAGTATTTAACTTTTTTAATTTAAAATTTTAAAGTTTTAAAATTTCATCCAACAAAAGACATATAAATCTTTTATTTATATTTTATATTAATATATAAGATTGATATTAAAAAATACATGTAAAATGTGATAATGATGTGATAATGTTTTTAGATGTTTTTAAGTTTTATCATTGGAGAGGTTTTTTAAGTTTTTTAAGAATGAATGTTTTTCTGATGTGACTGCTGACTAGTCATGTTTTTAGGTGTTCTTTGATTTCACCATCGGTGATGATCTTAACCAAATAAAATATAACATTTAGATATATACTAATTACCAACTTGATTATGCATCATATGTTGTATCATATGATTAGTGAGTTGTATCCATCTTTTGTTTTTTTATTCTTTAACACAATACTTTATATCTTTAACAATTTAGCCTTAATATTTTTTTTACTTTCAACTTTGTTTTTATATACTTTTCATTTTTAATTTTTTTATGTTTTTGCGTTTTCTGTCTAAATTCTACGAGTTAACACGCTGCAACGTGTGTTTGTGATTTAACGTTTTTACGCTTATATTTTTCCGTTTAATGGCCCTGTCGCAAGGCGTTGGTCATGTATTGACTTAGTTATTGTTTTAGATGTTACGCATCGTCTGCGTTGTTTAATGTTTTTTTGTCTACTTTTCATTCGATTTTATTTTTTTCATTTTTTAACGAGTTTTATCGGTGTTGGTGGTCATTGACGGTGGTTTGTCATTGGTACCACTTTGCATAGTTTTACCTCCCTCGTTGCAGCGCGAGATGCTTAATACTAGGTTTTCCTATTTATCAATTATCATATGTAACATACTTGTTATGTAACACACTTGTAATAAACAATTCACCAAAGTTATATACGTAAACTAATTGTATCAAAAGCAGCATATTTTCACTACATATATGTGTTATAAACAATTCTAAACCTTAAACGCATGCAGGAATTGTTGATACTTGGGCTGCAATGCTTATGGGGGTCTTAGCTGGCTCAATCCCATGGTACACCATGATGGTTCTACACAAAAAACTAACCTTTTTACAACGCGTCGACGACACATTAGGCGTGTTCCATACCCACGCAGTCGCGGGTCTTTTGGGAGGCTTGTCATCGGGCATCTTGGCCAAACCGAACCTCGTAAACTTGTTCTACGATCCCAGAACTTCAAAGCAAGGTCCAGGCTTATTATACAGCATACTCAACGCCAACGAGGTTGTTCATGCCCATGACGGGTTCATTCAAATGGGTTACCAGATCGCGGGTGCAGTGTTTATTGCTTCGTGGAATGTGGTAATTACGAGTCTTATATGTGTGTTTGTGAGTTGGTTTGTAGAGTTAAAGATGCATGAAGACGATCTAGAAATTGGGGATGATGCGGTTCATGGTGAAGAGGCGTATGCGTTGTGGGGAGATGGTCAAAGGCATCCGCCACTACGTTCACTTACGCCTAAGTTCCCCTCATTTTTTAGACGTTCGTTAGCTTAAATTTGGTTTAGATGATTTGGAAGACCGTTTACTAAGTTAGGATCTCTTTTGCTGATTATTGATGTAAAATATGATCGGTCATTCGTCATAAAGTTGTAACGTTTTTGTTTTGTTAGGACTATATATGACTAATATATATAGTGACACTACAAGAAAAGTTTACATCATTAGTGGCTACATTACAAGTAATGTTTTATATTGTCTACTTTATTGGTTTGGGTTTGGATTAATCGGTTTTATAGTGTTTTTAACCCAAACCAAACCCCTAAAGTCGACTCAAGCCAATGTAGTAAGTTTATTTGGATTAATCAGTTTTTAGTTTTCGTCCTTGAGTTTTGCAGATTGTCTCCATTTGAATACCAATCTTTAATTGTCTCTATTATTGTCCTGAATTTTGCAAGTCATCTCCGTTTTGGTCTTTTTGACTAACGATGTTAACGGTTTCTGTTAACTAAATGCTAATGATTGTCAATTGACCAAAATAACCCTTATTAAAAACGAAAAAACTATATAAAATTATAAAATATATTATTGTTTTATCTTATAAATAAATTAAACACTTGATACCTATCCAAACGCCCTCTACCCATCAGCAACGCTACCAGCAACACCCCTCCGGCCATCGACCCACCAACCCACCACCCTCTATTCCTCCATCCGTCGCCACCACCACCATCGCCGCCACTACCAGCAATCAGATATTCCACCGGCGCCAACGAACCCTTTTCAACAACAATTCCCAAATGCCCTTTAGTCACAATCGAACACACACTACCGTTTAACACCTTAACGCAACCCCACCAAACAAATTGAAATACACACACATCGGTGACACCGGAGAACTCATCTCCGACGACTTTTTCGGGGAACCCATCTCCGGCGAAGTGTTTAAAGCATGAAACTGACCAAAATGGGGTCCTCCGACAACCGGAGATCGAGCTTTGGAAACCCTTTCGCTGTCAAATCCACCGCATTGTACGCCAAAAGCCCCACCACCGCGACAAATACATAAAAATAAAAACGATTTGTAAAACTCAGGCCAATAATGGAGACAAAATTAATATTGGTACTCAAGTGAAGACAATTTGTAAAACTCAGGAACGAAAATCGAGATTAACTCTATTTTTTATTTTAACTAGTTAAAGTTAAGCTAACTTTTTATAACATAATTTTTATCTGGTATTGGGAAATAAAATTTTCAATCAACTCCTTTGACTCGTTTAAAATAATTTATTTAATCCACTCGGTTCAACAAATTCCGATCTACCAAAAAAAGGACCCATGAAGTTATATTAATTTTATATTCATGAATTAATAAATATTCTTTTTTAAAGTATACAAAATCAATGGCTGCCTCTGGCAGCTCCGCAGTCACCCTCAAGATTCTATCATACATTATTTTAATATCACAAACTTAATTAACATGGTAATTAGACTATTTCACGCAAATATTATTTTTTGTACAAAATATAATAAATAAATGGTGATATAGTTGGTTAACCTTCTTACATTCTTCACTAAAAAGAGCCATAAGAAAATTGATAATTATTAGAAAGTTGATAATTATATAATCTCTTGATATAAATATAGGTCATTGAATGCTATCACTTATCAGAATTTAACGGGACTTCAAGCAACTACTTGTGTAAACAAAACCAATGTTTTGGTCATCAAGTTTGTTGTTGTCATTTCACTTGAAGACATCTTATGACTTTCCAAAGTGGAGATCATTGGTTGGAGTCTCACTAGATACAATATGCTTCAAGTAGGCCAAGAGTTTTACAATAGTGGACATTTGGGTGGTGGGTTTCCTTTAGAATGATGGGCGAGTCGGGTCACCAACGTTGTCTGTGTTCGCGGGCGTGGGTGGCCTTTCGCCAATGGGTTTACCCAGGTGACCGGATTTAATAATTATTTGTTGGTTGTTCAAAATTTTTTTTGTCTTACATACGTGTTATGATTTGATTGAACATAAATCTTTAGCAACCTAAAACTCCTTGATGACCTTGTAGTATAATCGGCTTATCAACACGAAACACAATATTTGGGATTCTACGTATGTCATTTCATTGTATCATGAAAAGCGTCTCGTCATGGAACATCTTGCACACAATTTACACACAATGTGTGATTTTAGATGATATCAAATCTGCTTTAAGGATATATTAGCAGATAACTCATGTTGAAGAAGTAATCTTGTAGTAATAAGTAGTATACAAGTATCTTAAACTTTTATATAATTACTAAATGTTATCGATATCTTTTTTTTTTTCTGTATAAAAAGTTGTATTAGAGACTTGGGATGCTGGAGAATATCGTAAAGGGAGAAACCACCAAAGTATTCAATCCACTCGGTTCACCCAATTCCCATCTACCAAACAAAAGGGCCCCATATAATTATATTTTATATCATAAAATTAATGATATTCTTTTTCTAAAGTACACAAAAATCAACGGCAGCCCGGCTGCCACACAAGTATTTCTTTCATATTATTTTAATATTATTTTTCATCAAATAAAATTCCTAATAATATAATAAAAAATCTAAAAATTTATTCCAAATTCTATACGATTTTGTTAATTAATCTGCTCCTACATTTGGTACAGAAATGAATGCGATCATGAGTACCACCATATCTATATTTAGAAAGTAGGTAACTTTCAAAATAAATTGAATTATCAACCAACCAAATTCTAAAAGCATAATATAAATGTGTGTTTTCATGTGTTATATGTCATCTCTTATCGTACTATTTGGATACCAAACTTGACATGTCAAAAAGAGTTGATATTTAAAACCGGGGTCTCAACAAAAGTAACATCTTTTTATACTCTGAATTAAATGAAATGTTCATCTTCATCCTACCATTTTCAAACCTTATCTATAGCTTGCTATTAGTGAGATTTTACTGGATACAATTTGTTTGACTTTACGAGCGTGTGTGTATGTATGTATGCATAATAAAAGCTTGAAAAAAGGACATGAAAGATAATTGTTTCTTACTTCATATAGGTGTAAGTAAAGACTGTCTTTTTGCATGGACTTAAAGCCTAAAAACTAGTCAAAGTCTTGTAACCAATTCACATGCACTAACTTTTGAACTAACAAACAAAACCATATAAAGATCCAAAAAACTCATCAGTAAACGTCAAGTCCATCTATTGTCTCTTTGGCTTGTTGCTCAAGAAAAGCTACGAGGATAGTATGCAGGCGAAACCCACCTGCCAAGATTCCCATCGTTCGCTACCTCTCGCAAAGATGATGAAGTTTGCAGGCTACCATTGCCATATGGGTTAGAAAAGCTAAATGCATGGTTTGATCGTATCATGGGCTCCTTAAACATATGATGATAATGACGATGATGATCATCGCCTTCGTTTTCAGATGAATCATCAATGACGATTATCTCCTTCGTGGCATTAAGATCCATGTTTGCAGCCCTTGTATCAGAATGACTTCTTGAGTAATTTGGTTGGTGGAGATTAATATGTTGATTCATTGAGCCATTTTGACTATGGCTGAAGATAATGTGATTCTGTGGAGGATGACCGTAGAAGAATGGATCGTGGTTCTGTTGATATTGATCCGTGGGACTCGAGCTAGGAGGTTTGACTTGTTCGGCATTTGTGTTGACCACAGTCAAGTTTTTCCCCATCAGCCGAAGTGTAGTAGGACTAGAAGCAGGTGATTTGACCATCTCAGGTGGTGGTAATATTAGGTGCTTAGCCAGAGGAACCAAGTCGGTCCTTAACCCATTTGACTCAGTAGCTCGTTCCATTGAAACAGTTGATTCTTCGGGATATGAAGCAACATTTTTAAAGAAAGCGCCTTCCTTTCTAGAGCAACAACAAGGAGTCGGAACCTTTTCGTTAAAGATTGCATCAACTGATCTCAAATTACTTGTATTATTATTTTTCACAGAGTTTTTATCAATTCTTGCAGATAACTTGTCAACACTTGCAAAGCTAGGACTTGAGACTGTTGAAATTGATGAGCCAGAAATGAAGTCTTGGTTCATGATATTTTGATGACGGTGGTCTTCGCTTGATTGAACTCTACTCATGGTGGCCAATGATGAATTGCCCTGCGGTTCTTCTTCAGAACCCATATCTGCACCGGGGCTAGGTGGCAAGAAAGACCCAGGTGGCCCAGGAATAGGTATCAGATCCACCTCATCAAAGCAATTTCCTTGCTTTTCAGTGCTATGCTCCATAATAATGTCATCTAGAGCACGATGCTGAGAGTCAAACTTGTTATCCATTTGACTTATCATCTTTGAAAATTCATTATCCAATGAGTTCTTCATGAAATTACCCATCAAACTTGGCTCTATACCAATGCAATCTTCAGTTCCATCAGATTCTGAAGTAATCTCAAGTCCTTGAGAAGAAGAATCGTCATTTGAACCCTTGGAAGTGATGGATTTCTTCTTTTTGACTTCCAAAATATTTACCATCTCAAAGGACATTTTCTTGCTTGTATCTTCATCCGTTCTTGATTTTTGTTTCAACGAATCTTGAGATTTCTCAAGAGCTGAAAACTTTCTTTTCAAATTAATCAACTTTGATCCAGCATTATGTTCCCGGCTTGCTGGCATTGATAAACTCTTTTTCAAACATGAGAATGTGTTCCCCTTTGACTTAATAGGATTCTCACTACTATCATCCATATGTGTGCCTTCTTTTGGTTTTGTAGACACCAGGAACCGCTTCTTTGCAACACCTGTTCTCTTAGAACAGGCCCATGGCGGCCTTGTGATGGCTAAATCATCCATCTGCTTATTAACTTGAGCTTTCATTGGTTTCACACCTCCATCATCTTTCTTGCAAGTTTCTTTAATGGCAACATTTTCTTTTTGCCCACTTTCAGTCTGTTTATCAACAATCCAAATGTCATATTTCAACTAACTTTACATTAGATTAGATGTAGAAAAATTATAAGACTAAAGAATCATACCTTTTTGCTTAACTTTTTTCTGTTAGGATTAAGATTCAAGACTTTACTGCCATTTTTCTGCCCATGAGATTTCTTTTTCTTCTTCTTAATGACAAGTTTACTACCTTTACTTCCTTTATGTAAGACACGAGCTTCTTCATCATCTAAATTACTGGATTTTAGCATTGACAAGATCCGGACTTTTTTGCCATTCTTGTCAATATAAACAGCACCTTCATGATCAGCAACCTCAGGAATAAAAGTCGGTTCTTGTGGCTCTTTTTTCTTCTCTTCTGCTTGAAACACAAGTTCTTGATCAGGAAAACTGGAATTAGTAGCCCAGTTTGTACCATTTCTTCTATCAAGCTCTTCAATCGTACATTGAGGAGCCGCTTTATATATGTCCACCATTAACCTCTTTTTCCTTGGTTTAATCCTATTTTTAACCGTTTTCAACTTAAGATTTGTAGACCATTTCATGCTGGATTCCTCAGACAGACAGCTGTCAATGTGCGCGTTTAAGGTAGTATTTGAAGATGATGAAAAAGTCTTGCAAACCGGGCAAACTTTACAAGCCACGAGCTCCTCAATTGGTTCAACACCCAAATTCAGTTGCATAACTAACTTGCACTTCTTAACTGTAGGTTGCCTATTTGACTTTTTATGAGGTAAGTCTTCTTCAAGATGACGTTGAGAATTATCACTTCTTTTACTATCAAAATTGCTTACAGTTTCTTCATTTGGCAAATGATTTTCAACCGCGCATATGCTAACAGATGAATAATTCCTCACTGAATCAAGAGACTGGAAAGGTGGCAAGAGATTTTTCACACCATAATTCAAGCAAAGTTGCAAACTTTTATCAGAAAACGGCCAATTACGCGCTATATCCTTGCATCTTGAGTCAAAAACATAATCTCTGCAGGGTTTTCAGCAAAATAATCATCATCAAAATCATAATCCAATAACATATGTCATGAGTAAACCATCGTAAACATAAATAAATGAACAGTACTATATCATATGCAGGCTACAAGAAGCAGAATACAATGATAAATTTTGAGCAAAAAATTATCATGAAATCAAGAATAAAGTTTACCATGGTAGGGCATAAAATCACATCTACATAAGTGATAATCAACATATATATTGACCCCTAACATGAGGTGGGCAATTAAGAAAGAAATCTAAGAGACTATATTGGCAAAAGTGTCAAACATAAAATCCAATTTTGATTGGAATAAAATCAAAGGACAAATTGATAATTAAAAATTGAATTTTTTTTCTCAAGAAACTCGAGCTACTGGTCAAAGAAAGCCTGAATAACACAGATCACCAATCAACAAAGATCTGATACAGTAAAAAGATGTCTTGATTTAACTTAAGAGTGATCATGAAAGTGGTCAAACACTATTGAAATATAATCAATTTGGTCTTCACCTTATTGAGAATTTGGGGAGTGTGTAGT
The DNA here is from genome assembly GCA_018326385.1 of Flaveria bidentis. Taxonomy (NCBI): domain Eukaryota; kingdom Viridiplantae; phylum Streptophyta; class Magnoliopsida; order Asterales; family Asteraceae; genus Flaveria; species Flaveria bidentis. The sequence goes on along the minus strand of BJCM01001147.1, from coordinate 1,765 downwards.
TGGTGTCATGAAGATCATTAGCATCAGTAGGCTTTAGCAGATCTATGTCAGAAACAGAAGGAAAAGCTTCATGAGAAACTTGTTGATGTTGTTGATGATGATGATGGTGATTGTGATTATTAGATGATGAAGGATCTGGTGGTGGATGTTCATCAATGGATATCATCTGCTACAGTCAATCTTCTGTCTTCTTGTGCTGTATAAACAGTCACAAGAACTCTCCTCCCTCTTTCACTATCTAAAATGTCAAATTAAGCACCCTAATTACCTGATTAACAGAATGCTTAGCGTAAGATGATCATCAAACAATCAACTCCAAGTTAGCGGAACCAATTTTGCCATCATGTAGAGCCTGCAAAACATGAAGAACATTAGAGATATAGGTGTGTGAGTTGTGATTAATTACCAAAAGTACAAGCAGTAAACTTTTTGATCTTTCTAGATAAGACCATATTTTATGTGATCTTGAAGCAAATACAGAAAGATTGTTGTGTATGTATTTATGTAAGTCTGATTGAACAAGAAAAGAACCAGAATATTTGAGAATAATCCAGAATCCCCAAGTGAAACTGAACTTTAACATGAAAAACATCTTCAAAAACTGTTATTTTATGTGGGTATTCCGGGTTTTAAGCAGAAAATTTTGACCCTCAAATCGAACAAATAAACCTTAATAATCAAAACCCATTAACGTCAACATCATCCCAAAACAAAACACACGAAATCGATAACTCAAATCAAGATTTGGGGGTCTGATGAAGGTTTAACGATCGAACTTCTGTCAAGAATCTGATACAATCTGCTTTGTGGTTACCCAAAAAATAATAAAATCAAGATAAGATTTCAATTAGATGTGATGAGAAAAGAAATCAAGAAATAGAACGAAATTAAAGCCAGATTTACCGATCTTTTGGGTCATGTTAGTGTACAGTAGAACAAAACAATATTATACCATCAAAAAGCATAAACACTAAACAGTAAATCTATGATTAAAACAGTGCAAATCACTCGAAGAAAAACCCCAAGAATCATGGTGAAAGATCATAAAATCATAAACACAAAAAGCTTGAACTTGAACTCAAGTTTCTAAAAACATAAAGACGAAATCTTGACGATGAAAACTTGCATCTTCTGAACAAAGAAAACAAACCCATGAAAGATTAATCAAAATAGTAACAATTAACAACGGATTCAAACAAATTGAAGACCACAATCGTTCAAACCTCTTGAGTCTTGATGTACATGAAGCTTGTCAAAAATGGAAGCAAACAGGGATACAAATATAGAAAAAAATAGCAAGATCAATCAGCAGATCAAAAGGAGGTATCGTGTTCATCTCTCAACCAAAAAGCAAAGTTGTACCACTGATTCATCTCCATACGTGAATGCGTGTGAAGTGTGTGAGAGAGAGAGATAGAGAAAGAATGTGTGTTTTAGAGAGAGAGAAAGGTGTTATGGGGACTCTACAAAGCTGTCTAATCTTATACCTGCCCTACAACGCATTATTATTATTATTATTATTATTATTATTATTATTAATATGATTATTATTATGATTATTATTATTACTATTATTATTATTATGATTATTATTATTACTATTATTACCATCATCATCATCATCATCATCATCATCATCATCATCATCATCATCATCATCATCATCATCATCATCATCATCATCATCATCATCATCATCATCATCATCATCATCATCATCATCATCATCATCATCATCATCATCATCATCATCATCATCATCATA
>BJCM01001146.1:0-10008 GCA_018326385.1 Flaveria bidentis | reverse complement strand
ATTGTTTAAACCATTTTATTAATACTCGTTAGTTAAAGTTAGTTTAATCTTTCACCAACTCAATCAAATAAATTTTGCTTCAGTACTTAGTTAACTTAATTAGTTTACAATTAGCACTTTCCACAATACTCCTCGTGGTTCGACACTCGACTTACCCTATCTAATAAGGTAGTTCGGAACACTCTAAAACTCTTATTTTTGATCGGTCCTTCGACACCGATCAAATACCCACCCCTAAAGGTAACTTAAGGGACGGTTTCGCCCAATTTGTTCTCATTTAAATTTTCAGAATGCTATAAGGGACGGTTTTTTAAACCGCCCGCCTCTTAAAAAGATTAGGCCCGCCCCATTTGCCTCTTTTTGTACTAGTGCAAGTTAGTTAGGTTTTAGGAAAAAGATAAACGAAAGAAGTTCTTTGAAATAACAAACTCACACACTTTTGAATTATAGATTATAAATTTATAATGTATAGTATGTTTGTAACTAGAGTTGAAAGTTGAATCCAAGTACATGAGGAGGAGGGAAACATTTCACATCCACTTTGTAGCGATAGATGACAAATGATTTATAGCATGAGGCATAGTATATAGGTTTTAGTGGAGAGCATTCTTATCTGGCTCATTATTTTAATAACGTCCATATACTTTAGGCAAAAGCTTTAAATTTTACATGCTTTTTGCTTCATACTATCTTTAAAATGGGCCTAAATTTACATCCTACAAGAGCAACAAAAAGTTTATCGTATTTATAGACTTAGTGTGCATTGCACATCCCTAGGATTTTGCTCATCTTATAAATTTAAGAAAGAGAAAATTATTGAAAGCATAGAAAAATACTATGTAATAAAATAGAGGCTGAAGTATGGTGTAGAAAGTATTTTAAATATGAAAAAATTAAAAGAATTATAAAATAAATTTTAAATTAAATTGTAGTATGAAAAAAGAAACCAGACAAGAATATTTCTAACAAAGGAACTACGTTAACTCAAAGCACTTCACTATGAGAATCTAGCTTTGCTAACGCTACGTTAAGTCTTCAACTTATGCGCTAGTCGAGCAAAAGTAATTGTTTCCATCCGCTGTTTAACCTCCCACTAAAATCGGTCGTAAAAAAACACTTGGATGTTTTTGTGACTGTTTTAGTTGTCATTGTCAAAAATTTTTTATTTTTTTTTCATTTTTTTTTGCGGTGAGAGAGATTTTGAAGGCCATAATTTTGGCTTGCCACAAATCAGTAAATCACCATGTCATATTCTAGTTCCAACAAGTAATGGAAATGGAATCTGACAAGAGTCAGTGGGAGTGGGACTAAACATGATGGATGGCTGAATAGACACAACATGAACAAAGTTATTTCCATTGAAATGAATAGATGATGAGATAATAATACATCACTCCTTGATTCCTTTCTATATTATATAATATATACACACACCAATTTGAGATAATAATAAAGATCATTTTGGGATAAATTTATGTATATGTTGAAATTTTGTCTCTGAAATGAAAAGGAACATATGTGATTTATATGGATAGCCGATTTAATAAACATAGCTATAGGTGAGCTACTTGCAACCTCCAATCAAATTGTAGTCAAACTCGAGCCTAAAATGAACCTCGTTAAACAAAGAGCTTGGATCAAGTATAACAAACCAGGTTTGATTAGGCTAACGAGATTAAACAAGCTTATCTATATTATTATATGAAGCGTCTATTTGTCATCCATTGTAATTTCATATAGTTTTTAAGGCACATAGCATATTTATTGCGTAAGGTATAATTTATTAATCTTATTTACACTTATTAATATCATGTAAACTTTATTAATTTCACATGATTATAACATGTAAACATTTTATTTTTAATTATTAAAAAAACTAAATATGACATCAAATGATAAATACATTAAGAGGAGAAATACGGTATTTTAAAATAATAAATCATCAATCAATAATTATAATTATAACTATAATTATAATTTAATTATAATTACAATTATAACTTATAATTATAAGAAAAATATATTAAATGAGGTTTGATTTTATAACTTTAGAGTTAATCTTTTAAACAAACAAAAAGGTTTAGTTTATATATTAGCTATTAATCTAAAGGCTTATGTGAAAAGAAATCAAAAAAAAATATTTATCTAAAGGCTTAAGTGAAAAGAAATAAAAAAAAATATTTAATTTGTATTTTAATTGTTGATATAAGGCCCACATGAACAAATCCACACTGGGATCACGTAGTGATGTTCTCGGGTGGAGTAAATTTTGATTTTAACAAAAGATAAAGATATGCAAAGTATGTGTTACATTTTGTTTTGTTAAATATAACGTTTTTATTGAGAAGTGTTTTTAACAAAATAAAAATGTAATGCGATATGCATGTTATGTTTTCGTAAAGAATTGTATAAAAGATTTTGTTAACAAAAGGAAGTATGTACATCAACCCGTCCCCGTAATCCCCAAATTTAACACTATACTCAAGTGGAAACTCACCTTAGATGAGTAAACCACTGGGCAAAACTAAAAGTATTTTTTTTATCACATATGATCATTAAACTCAAGAAATTATCATTTTAAAGAAATCTTACATACCTCAATCACTGATTTTCAAATTATCTAGGAAAAAGATTGAGCTTTTTAAATTAGACAATGTGCGGTCCCTATTGTTGATTAAGATATATAAGTGGCCACTTTGAAATAAATGATACTCAAATCAATCTATTGGGTGAGGATCATAGATAGATTTTCAGATTATCTAGAAAAAAAAGTTTGGACCTTTTAAATTAAACAATGGAGCGGTCCTTATTGTTGATTAATGATATATAAGTGGCCAATTTGAAATAAATGATAAATGCAAGTACATGTGCAACAAGTCCCAACTAACATGAGGATGAAAGCACATCTCCAACTTCTCGTGACTAAACAATAAATATACAATCAATGCCATTGCTTTACCAAAATATATTTTCTTTCATCACCTCTCCAATAAATTTTATTTCTTTTGAGAAATATATTACAAGAATGCTCCTTGATTAATATTTTTTAACAATAGTTCCTAAATTTTGTATGATACATATACCACAACTTGTACTTTGTTGATTTTAAACCCTAAACTTTAAGTATAAGCCACACAATTCAAGTACCACCGGAATCTCCCTTTAAAGACCTTATTGTTTTATATTATTATAAACTAGATACGTATGACGAAATATACATTTATTTTTCATTATTTGCTCGTGGGCGCAAACTATTCTTAATCATGATGTACGTTAAAATTTTGGTAAGTTTTTATAAGTCATTAAAATACTCTTAATACAAAAAGTATTAAATAAATTAGGGTACGTATTAGCGGGGAATGGATAGGAGAATTAAATTTTTTGCTTATAAATGTAGATTGATGTATTGTCATTTATATTAATTTTAGGTGTAGCATTTGATCTAATGAAATAAGACAAGGAATGAAAAATCTATTCGTGAGTGTAACAAGACTGTTTACAGGTTTATCCGTGAGCGTGAATAGGTTGTGTGTAAACTCCCACATAATAAATGGAAATGAATAGTTGATGGTAAACTTTTTTAGAGATTGATGAGGAACTCAAACTTCAATGTTAGAAACCATGTTTGATGTTATTTTCCGAAATGATATATGATGACTCTGGATTATTTTTAGTTTATTTTAGTTTGTAAATTTGGGATGTTTTTTTTTTGAACGGTAAATGTACTACCCTGCTTCGGAGGATAGGTGTTATCTTAATCGGGCCCACCTATCTGTTTCCGAGCCGGGACCGCACCCCCAACCCCCACAGAAGGAAACTCATTGCTGAGAAAACCCCCTTACTCAACTCTGAGCATTTTGCTCAGAGTGAGACTTCTTGACAATTTTTTAATTTTGTTTAGTTTAAAATAAGTTATTTACTAAGTTGTTTTTGTCGACCAACAACATAAATTAATGATCCATATCATTCTAAATGATAATAATTTATTTTGTTACTTTGTTCATTTAATTTACTTGTCAGTTTCGTTAGTACTCAGTACCAAACATACTCTTATAACTTTGGTAACAATCAGACATCCACAAAGAAACCATCAGTATCACATACTCTTATATTTTGACATTACGTAGCAAATGCATCTATGTTTTAAAATACGTATTTTGACATTGCATAGCTAATGCGTCGTTGTTTTAAAAGACGTATTTTGACATTGTGTAGCTAATGCGTCGTCGCTTAAAATACGTCTTTTATATTAATAATAATATTGCGTAGCAAATGCGTTGCAATTCATATTTAGTTCAGAATGATTAAATTAAGGTAATTAGGATAATGCGTGGGAAATGTGTCGTATTTTCCTACGCCCTTTTTTGTCGTATATTAGCAAATTAAGGTAATTTGCTAATATGTCGTATATTGTGTCGCAAGTGCGTCGTAAACAATTTGCCACGGGCATTTTCCCGACAAATCGGTTTTATCGCAAATACGTAGCAATTGTTGTTTTCTTACCCATTTGCGACGGAAAAATGCATAGCAAATTCATTTTTTTCTAGTAGCGCAAACACCGAGAACAAAATATTCAATGTATCAAATTTATAATCTTTTTTGTCTTAATTAGGTCATTAAATTTCAAGATATTCTAATTAGATCATTCATAAATTGTAAAATATTTTTAAAAAAAATAAAATTTTAATAATATTTATAAAAAACCAAATATTCAATAAAAGTTTTTGATTAATTAAAACCAATATGAATGATTTAATTAAACAATTATAAAACTTTAATTATTTGAATGAAACACATAAAAATATTAATAACTTAACTAGAAGAAATAAAAATATAAAAAAACTTAATTAAAATATTTTCAAAACTTAATTTAAACATTTATAAAATTGACATATTATTTTGTAAAGTTTTTCCAACTCACAATGTGAACGCTCCATAGCACTATGGAATCCATGACAAACCAATTTATTTGTTTAGGTGGTGATCCATAGTTACCTTTCTTAGAGGCTTGATTTTCCACGTCATCAAGCAATTAATTAAGTACCTTTTGATATTTTCGCAATTTATGAGTGGGGTCCAACGTTCCAAGCTCTCTCCTCTTGAGAACACATGCTAAAGAGGCCCAATAACTTTATCATATATTTAGGTTGGAAGCCAGTCCAACATGGTGGGTCACATACCATGTTTCTTTTAACGGGATCCAATATAAAGTTATAAACTTATTATCAGACCATTCATATATAATTTTTGTTTTTTTAACCACGTCTCTAAATTACAGATAGAAAAATAAAAAAAAACTATCTACCTAAATTACAGATAGAAAAATAAAAAAAACTATCTAAATTAACTCTCATATTACGTGCCCATCTCTTCTGTAACCCCCTATAATTTTAGAGAAAACTACAATAATCCCTCATATTTGATCGTGGTTAGCATTCATTCCTCATATTTGTTATTAATTTGTTTTATTGGTGGTTGTGAGTGGAATTTTAAAAAATTATAAACTATATAAATAAATATTTTTAAAATTAGAATAAATATGAGAAATGAGAAGTGAAAATCGTAGATAAAGTTAAGATATAGTAACTATATTAAAATTATAGGGATGAAAATGTCTTATGTTTTGTGAATGTTGTTACCCCTCATTTGAGATGGAATCATGAGTCCCATCTCTCTAAAAACATAATTTTAATCTCATGAGATAAAGGTAAATATTATGTGCTTTACATCCTCTTTGACCGCACTGAATGTGTGAGATTTTATTAGGTATACTTATTTTATCATATTTAAAATCAATTTGTTAACATATCATTGTGGAATTTTATAAGTGTGATATTAGGTAACACCTATAAATTCATCCAATACAATACCAAATCTATATACTTGCATCCAAAACTAAATATGCCAAATTTAAAAACTTATTAACATATTAAATTGTGACTTTAGAATGTATTTGAGATTAAGTGTTGAATTATAGCAATCCCTTAAGCTAATTTTTAAACATTTAATATCATAAACAAGTATCCTGATATCAGTAAGCCAACCCACGAACTTGACGAGCAAAAATTAATTAGGTTTGATCGAGATTGTAAATTTCAATACCATCCATACTCTCATCCCTAGTCGTTAGCTACTTCAAGAGGGTTTATACCATACCAATGTCATAAACACTAATTTTTGAGATATTAACTCGAATCTTCACGGAAACAACGGAGCAAGTTTAATCGAATTTTATATTAGTCTTTTGACTATGCACTAAGAAATAGAGACTTGTCGGCATATTGTTGTAAAGATATATTGGAGCCTTCACCATCAAGAGAGGGGTCATTAAATAGATTTTATAGCAAGATGCCAAAATCAATCCTTGAAAAGTCTCCACCAACGTTAAGGAAATAATAAACATGGGGAGATACTAGAGTTAGATGGATATTGTCAAATCTTCTAATTTAAAATAGAGACCTAATTGAGAAAGTAGAAATATAATTATTTATTGGATTAAATCTTCTTTAAGGACATTATGATTGTAAGTGGTGTGTCTTATCACATTAAAAGGTTCATATTTTGTAGGGCGTAGGTTGTGGTATGTAAAATAGAATAAATAAATAAAACTTGAAGGTGCACAGGCAGTTCTTCAGGATAATGCAACTATGCAAGCAATTTTGGTATGAACATATATAATCCTGTAAATTAAAAAAAAAAGCAATCAATAATCCGTGATCAATTAAAGTTTCTTTGGATAAATAGTGGAGCTAGATTAAATTACCTAGATTAGAGTCTATAATAAATAATGTAATATCATACCTAAATGGCATCAGTGTTGTGTAATTTGTATTTAGGTCATTATTAGTTTTCTTAAATAAAATCCCCATCATTTAAAACAAAATCTTAGTTTATACTTGAGGATCAAGTATGATTTGGATATACCGTCACAAATATATTTAACTGCACAACACAAAATTTTAGTTTAATGAAATTTATTTTATAATGTATTTTATCTAATTTAATTATCAAATATCAAATATGGCATATAAGTGCAAATTTCAAAAAAATTATTAGGTAAAAGTAGGGAATTCCTATAAAACAAGGAAAACTTGGGGGAAAAAAATTAAGTAATTTACGCTAATGTAACAACTCAAAAAACACGAGGAACCCACGATAACTTCCTCTTCTTTAACAAATTGGTTTGAGTTTGGTCATGACACAAACCATAACTAAACCCATCATACAATTTTGTATTTAAAAAGTCATCAATGAGATCAATACGTGGGGCTTCTCGTGGGTGAAAAGTAAAAACAATAGGGTGGATATTGATTGAAATAAATGGTCTAATTTTCTTATGTAATTCATTATGTACTTGGTGAGCTTTCTCTAGCTTCTTGCTAGTGTTTAGTTTGTTTTTTAATGAATTCGTTGTTAAAAAAAATGATTAACCAAATCATCATTCCTTTCAGTTTAATTTAGTCGGCTAATCTAATGGTATTATTTGGGTTTTTTAATTGGATTCCTTTGGTTTTTAGGCATAGGAAATCAACCTGAAGATCAAACAAAAAAAAGTCATGTTTAATTGGCTTTTGGGTTTCATCTTTCGTATTTATTCGGGTTGAGTTAATTGATAATCAGGTTTGGACTAAGCTATTAAGCTTTAACTTATTTATTATCACAAATATTTGTGTAAGTAGTATGTATGTGATCAAAACACATGTATAAGATTTAGCATGTGTTATTAATATATAATATTGTTTATTATCTTGATTATTCAAACCTTGTGCACATTTACGTTCAGTTTAACGCATATTCAAATATTCAAGAGCACTGTATTTCAATCATCCTTAAAGTTCATTGTATAAAATTAAACCAAAACAATAAAATATAAAGTTTAGAAAGTCAAGATTTTCACATCTTGCAAATGGTAGTAAAATAACACACACATAGAGATATATAAAATCTTCATCAGCAAACATACACATATTAATATATACATATATAATAATAATAAAATGAACTAATGATCGTAGTCCTTGTGGAATTATAGTAGGGATGAAGATGATAAAGCGATGGAATACTTGAATATCGATTGAAATTTGAAAATAAATGTCAAAGCCTATTGATTGAATCTATTAAATACAGATAGTATGTTTTTGAAAAATCTAGATAATCAATTGATCAATAGAGAATGAAGATGAACGCGACGACTATAATGTTTTTTATTAGTCCAATACTTAACAACCATTGTACCAAGTAACCAATGTCAACAAACCTAAAATATTCTCGAGATTTTATAAAAAAAAAAGTTTCAGGTTAATCGGGTTGACCAGAATCTAATAAATGCAACCCAAATACCGAATCATTTATAATAATCGGGTTCAGGTTAATGTAACGCGTTTGGTTACTCGGGTTAGTCCTTAATCATGCTCTGATTGATATGGTTTGGGTTCAATATTCTAATTAAAGTCTACTACTTGTTTTTTTTATAGTCACCCTAATATTCATAATATATTGTTAAACAAAGTTGTACATAAGTTTTATGTAGTTTTTGGTAGATACATTAGAGATACTTTTAGTTTTCTTTAAGATGGATTTTCGGATATACATGGGTTGTTAGTATTATTTTTGTTATTTAGCTCTTTTGTTGGGTTCTTCCATTTTTAAAAAGTTGTTAGATTGAAAATGTCGCCAATGTGAAGTTAGTTTGGGTGGTTAGATAAAAAATTGCGAGCACTTGACATTTACTTTTCGTCGTTATTTTCATTCCATAAAAGTCTTGTTTATTTAACCATTATCTAACCACTTAGATTCAAAATAAATAAAAACAAATAAATGTTATATCAAGACCTAACAAGCTAAATCAACCTTTTATCTTGTTAGGCATGCATCTCATTGAGTCATTAAAGCAAATACTAGCATTGCATATTTGCATCCGTCACATGCATTGAACCATTTGCTAATGCTAAAGTGTTATTTTCCATTAATCCACATCCAAATCACCCAACCCCACTCCACCCTTAAAAGATTTGATTATTTTTTAATTAGTAAGGTGTTATATAATGCGACACGTCATTTTGATGTTCCGGGACCATATCAGCACAAACATATAACTCATTAATCTTTACGTGTAATTACAGTCGTAATTAAATACGAACCCGTTGATAAAATAATAAGAAGTTTAAAGTAGTATTTAATCAACAAATGTGTTTAAGAAATAAAGATGAAGAAATTTTATAAATTCAATCCAAGCACCGGTCCTGTTCACTTATTCCACAATTAACATGTTGGGTTCGTAAAAAAATGATTTAAAATTAATCAATGGAATTGGTTATGTATCTCATTCTCAATTGACTAGCCATTCTGATATGGTTTTGTGAAATGGAACACACCTTCCTTTCCTAATTCCTATTAGAGGAATAGGATTAGATAAATCATTTTCTAATATTTGCTCTATATTTAGAAACTTTTGGAGGGACCATATATAAAGAACATTTTTAACATTTATTCCTTCAAAACTGTATTTATTATTCTAATAACTTTGTTAACACTTTATTTAATATATGTATCTATAGTCTATAGCATCTAATAAAACAAGTTTTTTTGTCACTTTTTATTCTCTTAACCTATGTTTTTGTCACTTGTCATTTTTCTACACATCTATATATTAATTTTTTCTTCAAAAGGATATTATAGTAATTTAAATACTTATACATATTTCTCTATCTTATTAAAAATAAATTTTATTAATTGCTACATTTCTCTCTCTTATCTATATTTTTTAAAAAATCAAACTATTTTTTAAATAGAGTAACTAAGGAAATTAAAAAGTCACCTCTTTTGATTAAAACCGAAATAGTAAAACAACAAAAAAGTTATATAATATATAATTTTCTAAAACAATAAACCTTTTTAAGCAAAATATTTAAAATCTTTATGTTTTAAAAAAATTATAAAAAAGGTAATTTTAAAAAATGGTCTTATTAAAACAACCAGAATAATTATAAAACATAGTTTTTTAAAAAT